>LDEE01000001.1:3491217-3597881 GCA_001021365.1 Stachybotrys chartarum
CTCTTCATATGGAATACTTTCTTTCATATGCCAAGCTGGTAAGAAACACGACAATGGGGGAGTCGGCCTAGTGACACATGGTCAGGTCCCCGAAGGGGCTTCCATTTGTTCCATGGACGGCCTCGTCGTTGCTTCCAATGCAACACTGATTTGCGGTCCTTGGCCCCTCTCTCTCCTCCCGTGGCCCATCGTCATGACCTGCATGTTTTGAAATCTCGCCTTAACCATGTCTGGGAGCTTGACCGTACCTTTGGAACCACCACACATGGCCCTAAAAGGGAATACGACCCGTGGGTGGAATACCATAGGCAAGGGTGTCGGGGCCCATCCGCATCCTTCGCTCAACATGCTTTCGGATGGCCGAACCTGGAGCAACATCGACAGCCCATACACACTCGGCGTACTCGCGACTTTACCCCTGACTCGACAAGCCAAGCTATGGCACCCAGGCCCCTGTGCAGGTAAGGAGTATAACCTCACAACCACTCTCTGATCGTCTGATAGCCAATGACTGATGATACCACTACTCCCCACTCGTCTGCGTCTGCATCTGGACTCACAGTCGAGGCAATTTCAGCAGCCCTAGCTCATGCCCCTGCACGGCCTTGTTCTTTCAATCGGGTTAGATTATGCCGTGAAGAAGTACCAAGTACTGTATACTTTCGATGAGGCTCTGCTCCGCCTAGTTAGCAGCTGGTCCTGACATGCACCCTGGTCATTCTTGACTGTATGCCATGTCCACGCCCAGATGGTTCCTCTGCCCTTGCATCTTCTGTTCTTGACCCCCCATCTTCACTTCCCCATGCATGTGGCATCTTTTTTGGGTATGGCAGAAACACTCTCTCATATACCCAGAGAGCCCTCCCGCACGCCTACTGCTTTCTTTTGACCTTGATCATCAACACTCTCGCTATCGTCTAGTGGCACATTTCAAACCATCCCATCTAATTCATGGCCTCTCTGTTCGTTCCTCGTGGTTTATTTCCTATCTCCTCCCCTTTCATTATCTGCCTTGCCGTGGGGTTCATCCGCATTCCTTCTTGCACTGCCTTACCTGCGCCCCAGCCACTTGTACATTGACGAACATTGCCCTCCCGTCTGGCTTGTCGGACGGTGTTGGCCGATTTCCTCAGTGCGAGGCAAGAGAGCACCGATATACCTTTAAACAGATCGTGCTTGCGAAGCCGGTCGACAGACTCTTCACCGGGCGCTCTGTCTGGCTACCAGACACGAAATCTGGGTGACGCACACGACCTCTCCCAGCATCATCGTCATCTCGGTCGACCTGTTGAGCAGCAAATCGCAACCCATCCATCAGTCTCTGCTGTACAGCACACCATGTCTTTCCAGACCTTTCCTTTTGAGCTCGGCAGCAGCAGCATACCTGGTCGCGGTTCACTATACTCTCAAGCTCGTGCGCCTCGAAGCATGCAGCCCCATCACCTCGACGCTTTGATCGACCCCGGACTCCATAACAACGCTGCTCCGTCCCTGGTGCTTCCCGAGGATGCAGCATTTCTCCAAGTGCAAAATTTCGGCGGCAATGAGTCAGCCATGGCCTTGCACCCCCAACATGGTGCAGAGTTTCATCACCTGTTCCATGGAGCTGGGCCAAGGCACAGCTCACCTTCCTCCCAGCCCTTCTCTTCGAACTCTAGTAGTGCACAAAGCCCTCCGACCGAGAGTGACTGCTGCTACGATGGCATGAATGCACCCCTTACACCTCCCGAGTTCATGCAGATGCCGCCATTCACACTCTCCCTGCCATATGACAAATGCGAGGATTTCCCATCTCAGCCTCTTTCGATTGATCGGTCCGCTTTCTATGACAATAACTGCCTCGATCCTTCCGGGATGGCTTCTATCTCATACTCGAGCAACGAAGCCCAAGGAGACGGAGCAAATATCGGATATCAAGAGGATATCCATTTCGATCACCACGTCTCACATTCTCCAGACGATGCAATCTTCAACATGGTTGGCCATACCCAACGGATATACCCCCAGAGCACGAGCTCTGATGATCAGTTTTATTACCATGCTCCTCCGAATCGTACTGTGGTCGGAGAACGTGCTCAAAAGACCGAGGAGACATGTGCTGCTGCTAAAGAGGCTCCAACTCAGCAGATGCCATCCGACAAGAAATACCCTCGGAAAACACGACCCAGTGGTAAATTTCGGAAGCCAAAAGGCATAACCAAACGAGCATCAGTGTCTCCAGAGACCGCCACCCGGTCCCAACGCAGCACATTCTCAACCAGCGATCCTCCGCCTAGGCTGCTCTCCGCATCCTTCAAGCACTGCGGTCAATGTGCGCAAACGTTCAAGGACGAGAGTGCGCTGCAGAAGCATGTCAAGAAAGAGCATACGCGGCCATTCGTTTGTGTCTTCCATTACGCCGGCTGTGCCTCAGTCTTTGCCACAAAGAACGAATGGAAGCGCCACGTCGCATCTCAACACTTGGCTCTAACTTACTGGCTATGCACCTACGATAATTGCGCCCAAACCAAAGGACCTGCGACCCAGAACAGATCCACTGATCTGCCCTCGTTTGGTTCCATTTTCAACCGCAAAGATCTCTTCACCCAACATGTACGCCGCATGCACCAACACGAGCCCAAGGGCGTCAGGTCCAAGGAGCAGACACCCGAGAAGAATGAACGGTTACGCCTGATGCAAGAAGGTGCATTGCATGAGAGGTGTCAACTTCCGCAATACATGAAATGCCCAGTGCAGCTCTGCAGCGTGGATTTCCACGGCGCAGGAGCATGGGACGAGAGGATGGAGCATTGCGCTCGACACCTTGAGGCTGCAGCAACTGGCCAAGAAGGCCCGGTACAGTTCGGAGGTGATCACGATATGACCCTGACGGACTGGGCAGAGATGAAGGGAGTCAACGTGGTCAAGCGCACGCAGACCGGATGGGAGCTTTGCAACCCCCTCAAAGGCATTGACATGGCGAAAATGAATGTTGGCGGACTCCCAGAGAGCGATGCCGAAGGTGAAGACTTTTGAACTTTTAGGAAGGACCTGGTGTGCCTTTTCTGACAGTTAGGAGGATGCGTACCCTTGTCTTTTGTGCTTTTTGCTTGATATCTTTGCAGCGGCTGCTTCTCGTCTCTTTTCCTTGTCATGTTTGCATTTTACCTCATGACGGATTGAAGGGTTTCTTTGGTTTGCCGTCACCATGATAATACAGTGCTTCTGGGTTTGGGAATGATTGGGACATGGGAATGATACCAGCACAACGGAACAAGGCACCTGGCCCGGCGCTGCTTGTGGTGCTTTTGGGACAGACTCGTTGTTGTCGATTTGTGCTCGCATAGAATGTATCATGGGATGTATAATAGCAAAGGCAGCATTTTAGACGGATCAAGAAGGCAGGGACTGGAACTAATAATGATTTGATGAATGCACGAGCAAAACAATTTCAAACGTCTCACCACCTTGGTCGATTTTTAAGAATACTGCAAACGAACCCTGTTCACCTATCTCTATCTTGATCTCCTCGGGCTGTGACTGTTTCCATCCATGTACCGTCAAGTAATTATTTTCCTAAATAACCTTTGTTTTTGGGGGGGTCTAATCGCAACTTCTCGACCATGCCGTTCCCCAGTCGAAGAAATCGTCCAGCCCCCCCCCCTTATTCCCCAGCTGCATTGCAACCCCAACAAGGCTCCAAGCCCACCACACCCCCATCGAACCAACTCTCGCATGGCCTGGCAGGCAAATGTTTTAATCACCGATTGGAACGTCACCGCAACAACGGCGGCGCATCTCCCTGTACGGCCTGCGTCTGGAAATGACAAGAAGAGGGGGGNGTTCATTTGCCTACTGCTTAATTTTTTTTTTTTTTTTTGGAATGGCACTGGATCGTATGTCCGGGTCACTGAGCTGGTTGGATGGGGCGTGTGCTGCTGTATCTGTGTCTGTGTGGTGTCTCCTATTCGCAGGTGGTGACTTCGTCGTGCGGCCCTTCAGGGATACGGCGACCAGTCCGGGAGCCCGATGGCTTCTGCCAGGTATCCTATGGTCTTCAGACAAGTCATTGGGACAATCTTAGGATCATCCGTAAGATTCGACTTGCGCGTAAGCACATAGATGCCGGAAGTGCATTGCTCATCTTCTCGCCGACAAGGCATGTTCGGAACAATGAATGTTGGATGTCTTATCCTGAGCCATAGCGGCACCGAGTAATTGCAAAGGATGTGATGAAACGCATTATTGTACTGATCTTGCCAAAGTCTGGCCCAGCCATCGCACCAAGCCTTCTTGCTCTGGCCGCGTGAGAATTGAAAATCATCTACCCTTGGCCTGACTCCCCTAATCAAGAAATAGAAATACGTCTGTTGGTCTCCTCCATCATACTCCATCTATGGATCGTCCAACAATAGGATACTTCCCACCTAATCATACACGAATTGACACCATGTGAAACGCTGTTCATATCAGATACACAAATCGTGCACCAAATACTATGGCAACACCTGGGCCGCGTGTCAGCACCTAGACTTGTGAATCAACACCTTGATATGATACATCTAGTCCAGTAAATCGTGACTGGACGTTCCAATATGCAATAGTTCGTCGGCGATCATCGACTATCATCGTTGAATGACGGTTATGGTACCAAGATGAATGCCAGGCCGTTCGCAGGTAATTTCATGCAGTCGCTGTTACTTCAGGGTTCGCTGGCGTGTCCGGCTTCATTTTAACGATGCCTCTCTTCATGGCTCGTCTCTGTTGTCGTTGCTTGCACTCTTGGGCGTATCCAGGTTCATTCGCTTTACGCCACTCGATCCATGCCTCGTACGCTTGTTGGTCTCCCGGATGCGGCTTCGCGCCACGAGGTTTAGGCACCACATAAGGCCGTGCTACATCACCACTATACCCAATGTTCCAATTTGGCATGTCCTGGAAACTGGCAAGGGGGGGTACTGGGGCAAAGTTAGGATGTCCATATGCTGTTGGCGGCATTGGCAGACTTCCTGGCGTGGTGAACGGGCCCCCCATTACTGTGGCTCCATGAATGATCGGTGGAATAAAAGCCGTCGCCCCAAGGCGCTGCAGCTGTTCTATATTCGGATAGAGTACACAGTACGGTCCGGGGCCTGCGGTAGACATAGTCGGGTCAAGAGGAGGGAATGTTGGGACTGTCGTAGGTACCATCGGAATCGGAAACTCACTGTCAAGCCCAGGTATGCTTGGAACAGTATGTTCAGGCCTCTGGTAACAAGCATTCTCTTTGCTATTGAAAAGAGAGGCTATAGGCGAGTGTCGTGTCGAGACCGACGAAGATTCCGTATCAGGAAATTTTTGGTCCGCATTGTAGGAGAAGAACTCTCGTGCACGAGGATTCCACGGTTTTGCCCTCGCTCGATATCCAGCCGACGTCTCGAATTCCGAATTTGGACCACCTGTTAGATTCCCGTAACGGGCAGTTGGGTCTGACTTGACCCCAGACCTGAGATCTTTAAGGATTCCGTTTGCTTGGGGCCTGTTTGCTGGGGACATGGCCGCAGCAATCTTCGGCGTGACATGTTTTACTTCATCTTGGGGAGGTCTATGCCCATGATCCGAATCTTGCATGTTCTTGTTGCCTTGCAATTTTTTCAGCATCTTCTGGAAGGCGACATTCTTGGCCTCGAGAATTGAGTCGCGTGAGGCGGCTAGACTACCACCAATGTAGTCTTCGGCGACAACATTCTGTGTTCCTAAGCCAACTGGATGGTGTCGGCGGCCGACGCTGGCAACAGCTGGGTCCTCGAAAATGCAAGTAGGTCGGTTGCTATGCTCCTTTAATCCCTGTAACATGGTCGTATGTTCTGGTGCTTCTCTAGAGAGCTTGATGCGTTTTGGTGGTTTTTCGGAAAGCTTTTGCCAGGCGATGACTTGTCCCAGCTTGTCGCCCCCTGTCTCATTCGAAGCCAGCTGCGACGCATTTGGCGCAGGTCGGATTTCGACAACGATGTGCATCGTTCCGTTCCCTCCCGAGCGGTCTCTCAGGTGGTTTTCGACGGCAGACACGGTTGGTCTGACTTCAATGAGGCTCATAGGTCGTCCTCCAGGTCCGGTGCATGGGAAATCCACGAGGCTCAAAACTTCGCAGAATGCTCTCGAATCAGTGATATCGGCTGAGTTGTTGGAATTATCGCTTCCAACGTGTTTCGGGATCCCGTGCTCTATCTTGGCGTTGCTCTCGTCCCGACTGGAGATTTCTGTTGCGGCCGACATACTGCGCGTCCGCGAGGGGTCCGAAGCAAGATCCTAACTGCTCATAAGGCTTCTCCTCGCTTCCACACTCGAACTTTCTTGACGACCTTTTATGCCGACGAATTCGTATCCTCCAGAGTCCGTGTGAATGGTGTAGTTGGATGTAGACGATCCATTATTGGTGCCGCGCCTGCGCCAGTCAGGGTTCTTCATTGCCTCGGCGGAACGACAAGTTCCATCGGAGTCTTCAGATCCCTGCTTTCGCAAAGAGTAAACCTGTCGTGGCCTGTAGGGGATCGACTTGAGGCTCAAGGGGAAGCCTTCTGCGTCCCTAAAGTGCGGATGGTGCTCAGGCCTGCCCTCATGACTGAGCCTATCCATGGTAGCCTTTGCAGCACATCAGCGAGGCTTCATAAGCAGAGGGTGTGGCTATCTGTTATAGCATACCAGAGCCTCAGAGTATCGTTGAAGAGAATGCAAAGTACCCCGAGTTTATGCAAATGCACTTTGAGAAGTCGTGGGAGGGTGGACCCGTGGTGATGCTAGACGATGACTGCGGATGCCACGGAAGCAACCAAGAGGGGTAGAGGGGAAAGTCAAAGGCGTAATCTGGCTGTTCGGTCTCAATCTCAAGAGCTGGAGCTCAGTCCCGGAACAGCTGGAAGCATGTGCGTCATGGGAGGGGACAGCTCAATGAATGCCGCGGCCAGTTGCTTGGAACAGCCAGGCAGTCGGGATTCCCTCCAAGGTGCGGTATGACGGTGCCCGATTCGTTCTTCGGAATCAGCCCAAAAATCTGCCTCTACTTGGCAAGTAGGCCCGAGACGCGGATGAGATGATTGCAGGAGGCTGGAAACGAGCGGAACGAACAGAAACGCAGAAGACGGCGATGACAGATCGCTGGAAACGCTTCAGAGCTGTTGGTAGAGAAAATAGCTTAATTGAACAGCGGATGTAGCACAATGAGGTCCAAAAAGGGGTGCAGTTTGCGCAGAGTTTGCAAGAAAAGAAGAAACCCAGACGGCGAAAAGGAACGAGGCGGGCTGGAAAGGAGGGTGACTCGGTCGTGGATGGTGTTGAGGAAGGAGCACATCAGATAGCACTGCCTCGGACCAGAAGGGAAGGGTTCTAACGGCAGTATACGGGAAGTTCGTGGAGCAGGCACGCCTTCCTCCTGGTTCTCACGATCTTTCTGCATGATAAACAGTACAGACAGTACCAGGTACCTACTTGAGGTAAGGTATGTATGTACCCTGGAGCTCGACCTGGGTGGGCGGCTTCCCTGTTGCCAGGTGGCATTGGCTAGCATCCGGATATTGGAGTGAGTTACGGGAGTCAAGATGACATTGCACACAATGATACGATTCGGCTGATCGGGAGAAACGAGTCCGAAATCACAAGTTCGCTAAGTAGGAAAAGTTGGCTTGCACGCTCGTCATAATATAACCTCAACATCCGGTTTTCGCCAAGCCATTCCATCCCCGGTGATGAGTTGTTCTCTCCAGCCCGGTGTCAACAGCCTCATGCCTGGAGCGATTGAGTGCCCATCCAGGTCCCAAATGCTCTCTGCATATAGTGGTCAGCTCAAAGCTAGGATATATGATGCTCTGGAGATTCTGCTTACCCCGTTTCGTGTTTGGATATACACGGTGCCAGGTCCCGTGAACTTGCAGACCAGACCTTCTCCGGCAGCATAACTGCCGATTATGCCGCCGGAAGCGACCCTCTCAATGATGTACTTCGTGTTCCAGGCAACCAGATGTCCGTTGTCGACAATGTACTTCTCGCCTTCGACCAGCTGCGGCATATTAGACTTGCTCCTCATCCAAGGTACGGGGCATAACTTACATCCTTCTTGATGATTGCACCAAAGCTTACCAGCCAGATGAGGCCGGTTCCGCTCATCTTATAGACAAACAGTCCCTCGCCGCTGAACATGGCCTTGCCGAGGCCTTGACGCTTGTGGTCCTTCTTGATACCCTGGGTTCCTGCCAGGTACGCATCTTGCCCAACGTTCCACACTTCGGTGCCCATGAGACGAAGGGTCGCGATGTCACCGAGCATCGGAGGCCCCAGGAGCACCTCTCCCGGTCCCACCAAGGTTGTGCTGCCGATGTCTGCGCCGGCAATCATCTTCTTCATGCTGAATTTGAACTGTCCTTTGAGGGATACAGATCCGGACATGGCAATCATGCTTCCTGATGACGTGTTAGTTAATCGCGAGATTCATCAGTCTTGTACCGATTCAAAGTACGCACCTGGCTTTGAATCAAGTGGACATCCCATAGCCAGCTGGACGGTGAGGATCGTATTGCTGTCGCGGTGGCTAATCCGGTAACTGCCTCCATTGAACGTCCCCACGTCATCCGTGGTTGCGGAAGCGCCAACAAACTCCCCCGCCGGTGGTGCGCCAGAAATCAGCTTGGTCGTTGTTACGGTAGGCTGCTGGGCCTTCTCATCCTCATGCGAGAGGCCGCTGAACTCAGAGGCATGTGGCGACGTCTCGGGTTGTGACGGTGGAGGAGGGGGGTACTTCTCATCGACAGCGTGTGTTTCAACTGGCCTCATGGCGAGTCCGGCGCTCTGAGGAGGGGAAGAGGACTGCGGCCCAGACGCGGCGAAAGGAGGCGGTGGATAGTGAACAGGAGATGATTGTAAGGGCTGAGGAGTGGAAGCCTGCTGTGGCGGCGGAGGAGGATAACTCATCGACTGGCCCGGAGAGCCCTGCTGAGGAGGGACAGGGTAGAACTGCGTCTTGTGCGCAGGTGGTGAGGTTGGAGGGGGGTAGAACTGCGTCCTGTTGGCAGGTGGTGAGGTGGGAGGCAGCGCATAGTGTTGCTGCTGATGTTGATGCTGATGCTGTTGCTGTTGCTGTTGCTGTTGCTGTTGCTGTTGCTGTTGCTGTTGCTGTTGCTGTTGCTGCTGTGGCGGCGACGGGACTAATCACATGGTCAGACTTTCCGAGACCTCCATTGGCTTTGAGCCCGAAGAGGAATTATACGAACCTGAGCTAGGCGCTCCTGGGGGTGCTACATGATAGGTCAGTTTCGTGATGGTTCCATGTCGGGTTTTGCTCAGACTCACGAGGATAGAAGTGCTGTTGGTTGGACATGTTGCGCTTGGTGTCTTGCAGCCCGTCTAGAGCGTCCTCGTCGTTTCTCTGAGAAGTCGATGAGGTGGAATCGTTGGAGAGGTTGGAGATGCCCGTCCTTGTGTTTCCTTATTTTGCCCCGCACAATATGCAAGACCGGATGTCAGCGCCAGATGTGACGAATTGGCGTCGAGATGCAAAGTGCAGACGGATGGAGCTTGCGTAACCGTTGACTAGGGAAGCGGCTTCTGGCATGTAGTTTCCGTCAACCTCATCTACAGGCTCGAAGGGACTGGTTGACAAAGAATGGCAAGGCTGCAAGGCACGGTTTATTCGGCATGGCGACCAACCAACTTATTGCAGGCATCTATTCTCAAGCTTTGGAGACCAAGCACAGACTCGCGACGCTCCATTGTCGAGCTCCCGTTGAATTCTGGCCAATGACAGCGCGTGGCCAAGGAGAGCTCCAGTGCAGATGCAGGGTTCTAGGCGCTGTCGTGGAGCCACGCTGTCAAAGGGCGTCTCTTCCAGCGCTTAATTTTCTCTCGTGGGGGAAAGGATAGGGAAGAAGCCGTAAGGGCGATGCGTCGTATGGCGAGATTTGGTCACTTCTGAGTGGCTAGGTACGGTATGATTGTGGGCGATGATGGCTGGGGTGCAAAGCTTTGGATGACGTTTTGTTCGATTCATCTTACAGCGGCACAGTCGAATGGAGTCATTCGCGCCGTACTGTCGCTTCTTGTTTGGTTGACCATGGTCAAGATGCACAGAAGTCAGCATCATTCATGAATAAGTGAAGTGAGCAGTGGTGCCGCACTCCCACGAGGGGCGAGAAAGGCCAGGAGCTCGAATCCATCAAAGATCGAAGCCAGAAAGACGGATGCCAGCAGATCGAGCTAGCACCGTTACACTTGTAACTCACTGACTTGCTTGGCAAAGACATGCGCGGCCACTGAAACGGCATCCCTTGAATTCGCTGTCACTGTTGTTATGGTCGTCGAATCATGGACGTTTCAACCCGCGTCTGGAGGCACGTTCAAGTTGCTGATTGCCCAAACCGTCCGAACTTGAACTACTTACCCCAAAGAAGCAGGCCCAGGACATGCACAAAGCTAACCAAGCTTATCTTGGGGGGAGGGGATGATGGACGACGGGCTAGTGTGGCGGCAGGGTTTCGATGAAGCGTCGTCATCAGGAGGTCATGCAGGAGGGCCTCGTCCACGAAGGAGTCGAGCCTCGAGAACCCGAGGAAAGTCGTCTGAGTGGGTTCAGCAAGGTCACCAGAAGAAACCAGACACCCAGATCGTATGCAAGGCGAGGCACGGCAGGCCGGTGGGAGATCGATAGCGTATCCCTTCTAGCCTCCATGCGGAAACCGAAAACCACGCGAGCCAGGCATACGTATTCCTTTTCAGGGGCATGCAGTAGCTTGTGGAAGCTTGACGGTTCTTTGCTTCTTCGTGCTCATGTGGCAGATATAACAGTAGTAAGACATGACTTGGCCCAACCTGTCTTGGGCGTGGCCTGGCCCATGCTCTGCTGACATTTATTAATGATAGTGTTTATGTTGGAGGTTATCAGACTCTCGTAAATTACCGAAACTACGGAGTAGTACTCACAGAGTGCCGGGGGATTTACCAGAACACACCTTTACGAGCCAATTAATTCATGATCCGAGATTGAACGGAGCCGAGGGAGAGAAAACATGATCCGCTAGACTACATAGGTACCTAGTTCGTACAGCGAGCACGAGGCCTTCCCCGTCGTAGTTTAGACGGGGCCAGACATTCCTTCGTCTACGCGGCCTAATGGACTCCTGAGAGGGCCAAGATGCTCCAACAGACAGGCCGCATCGTGCGAAGGGGTGCTTCGTATCGACGCGGTGCAGAGTTGCTCGCTACACGCGGACGAACCCGACTAGTCAAGCCGCTGGGGAGCGACTTGTCATACGGCCCTTCTCTGCCACCATAAGTAGGCGGCGTGGTTGTGGCTGCCAGCTAACCTATTGCTAGATCACCTGGCATTCCTGAAAATGTCAGATGGACTTGGCTTCGATGGAACGCGGGCGCATGTCACTACCATCCCACGGGGTCACAAGCAAGTCCGAGTACCGAACACACGGCCCGGTTTCCACAGAGTGGGAAATGCTGTAGAAGAGAATGTCCGCCTGTAAATGTGGTATCTGGCAATATATGTGTAATTATTCGACAATGGAAGCTATAACAGCATTGAGGAAGGAGAAACGGAATGCATCGGACAAAAAAAGATTGTCAGACGGAACAGGAACAGCTAGGCTAGTGGAAAGTGAGCGACATGGTGTCAGCGCTGGCGTCATACCAAGCCGAGCCAGCGGTCAGTTGGGCTCGAGGCTGGACAAATCGTGCATGTCAAGTGGTTCGGAGGGGATGGAATCGCGCAACGACTAGCGGCGGTCACGGGACGATCGTTTCTTGCGATCCGCGAAAAGGCCATCACTTAGGTACTAACGAGCGCGTAGCCTTTCCTTCGGTCACGATGTGGGATAGTGAGGCCGCCAAGCGGTCTGCAGGTCATTGAAGGAATCTGTGTACCCACAAGATGGAGTGACGATACAGTTTGCGATGGGGATGGTGTTGACGGCTAAAAGGAGGCTAGAGTTCCACGGAATAGACAACGCGAGCGCCGGCCCCTCCCCTCCCTGTGGGTGAAAACGTCCATAATGAGCGGCATACTGCTTTGGGAGCATCTCAGGGGGGCACTGCCTGCCGACCGCCAAGTTCTGTGGCGGACAGGGTAGCAGCTGAAGGCTTCATGATAGGCGAGACGGCATGGCAAGTTGCGGGCGCGGGGGTAAGACACGGCACGCACAACTACCTGACACGTACCGAGGAGCCTAGCTAACTCCGGAAAGCAAAGTGACGAGCTAAGCAGGCTCGGAGGCAATGTATCGAAGGCAAGAAACTAATCAGGTGGAAGGATATGGAGGACAAGGGAAGGCGAGAGTAAGTAGGTAGTGCAATAGCCAAGCATCTTGCCAAGGAGTTGATGTGCTGTTCTATAAGGAAAGGGCAAATGGAAGTGCATGTACAGCAACATTCTCTACAGCTCCCTACCTACGTAATGTTGCCATGGTTCTTTGATTGGTGCCAGGCAGAACTTGTACGGCAGTGAGATGCTATCAGCGTTGAAGAGGTACGTACAGTACTGTCGGTAAGGTAATCAAGCTTGCCAAGGTACCTCGTAGCTGTCGGTTGGAAGCAGCGGAATTAAATCTAGCTTGGGTAACGCATTTGTGCCGCGTCAACCAGGCCTCCTGGATTGATACAAGATAAAGATAAAGGAGCCAGGAGCAAACATCCCATCGAATGGGGCCGAGGTAAGGGGGGGATCGGGCCAAAGACCAGGTTTGGCATGGCTCGTCCCGAACCCAGCACTCATCGTTGCAAACCCCAGGCTCTCGCTTCTCATCGTACGATCCCCGAAATCCGCTCCAGGCAATCTCGACAAGGGCCAAAGAAAGAAGATTTAAGGCAAGGTGTGCGTGAGCACTAAAAGAATTGGAGGAGAGCGTCGTCGTCGGAGAACCTTTTTGGGGGACCGCCCCAAGAGTCGGAGCCTAATAAGGCAAGGGAGCGAAGCCGCTAGCGTCGCGGGCGCAGGGAGACAAGACGGCCCATTGGCCTGCCAGAGCCTGGGGCCGCCCTGCTGAAAGGTTGAGCCCGGTACCTGCACCTGCGCTACCAGCGGCGCCAGCGGCGCCAGCCAATGGGCCACTTGCGTGTCCCGGCCTAGCCTGCCCTAGCCACACCTACCACGCGCTATTACCCGAACTACGGTTCCCAGGGTGGGAAGGGTTTCCAACCAAGATGTGCTTTTGGTGCTCCGTTTTGGGAGGGTTCCGTCCAGCTGGGTTCTATCCCATCGCGCGCTGTTGGGGTTTGGGTTTGAGGCGACTCACCCCGCCCCTCCCCCTAAGAACCGTGACCCAGGGCGCCGGCTCCTGGTCGTCACTGGTATACCCGTTTCGTTACTTTCCCCGTTTTATGGGAGGCTCCTGCTCCTCCTTCTCCTGCACCTTCCGTTGCCTGATGCTTCCTGCATCTTGCCACACTACCTTGCCTGTCCGTAAGGAGGTACTTACCTACCTCAAGTACTTGCTGTTCTTTCTCCTCTCCTCTCTTCTCTTCTCTCCCCTCTTCTCCTCCTCGGGACTTGCTTTTTCCCTGCCCTTTGCCATCTTTCCCGACGACTGACCCTTGTCTCACATCTCCTCCCGGCATCCTGGCAGCCTCTCCAACTACCGGCAACAACACAACCTACTGATCAACTTCGCCCGCCAGGGGTGATCTGCTGCTTTTTTATTTATTTTTATTCCACAACCACGGCTGGCAACCACTCCTTCGCAATTCCCTGATGATTCCAGCCGCTCGTTGTGTTCCGTAACCTGGTGCTCACCCGATGCGCTGGTTCGCGCTCTACTTTACCCATTGTACATACCCGCCTATGCGCCAGATCTGCATTCCGCACTCAATATAGGCCACTCAACTGGCTCTCGACGGACGGCTGGGGACCGCCACGGCTCAAGTCGACGGCGCCGGCCTCGACGCCTTCGTCCTTAGCGTAGCGTTGTGTACATATACTCCGAGTACACCTAATCCTTCTTTATTCGATCATTCGGACGTGCTCAGCCCTCGTGTACCAACAGCTCTGCCTCCTCTGCATCATCCTGTTCCTCTAAGAAGTCTCCTCCTTCTTGTACCCTCATCCATGGATTCCTACTCTTTCAACTCTCACACAACCTTGACTCGACGAGACCTGGTGTAGGTACGAAGGATTTTGTCCCGATCAGCGCCGGCAATGGAGCCATCGCATAGCCAAACAGGCAAATTCGGCGGCGATGCTTCGCTATCTCGCCCATGCGCCACTAGTCAAAATGATCGACTAACCGTTTTACCGGCCGAGGGAGATGCCTTACCTTCGCCTCACCCTCCATCACCCCGTTCGCTCTCAAATTGCAACGCTTCTCGGCGCATAGAGTTTCTGTCGCGGAGACTCAGCCAGCAGAGTCTCAAAGACCACGATGAAACAACAGCGCCCGACCTCGCTCCAGATTCTCTGCTTTCCGAAGAGATGTCCCTCATCCAAGACATCAACCTGCACTTTCCGCAGCAGACACAGGAGCTCGAGATGGGAAATTGTGAACGACCTAACCCTGAAGGAATCCAGCAGCCCTGCATACTCGGAACGACATCCTCGCCATGGGCGGTCAGCCGCTGGCTGGAAACACGCCTCCAAAGCAACTCCGGTAATGCTCGGGAACCCAAGGAAGGCTTGAAGCCATCAGAGCCACTACCGCAAACTGGACAGTCTCCCCACGAAAACTCCTCCGATACAGTACACTTTTCCATGAACGAGGCTGCCCCCGACGGCTCATTATGTCCGGATTCGACGGCGACTGAGGAGCTTGGCGATCTCTTGGATGGCCGGTCCCTGTTGGATTCCATGCAGCCCAGGCAGCACAGGTTGTCCCGTGTCCACAGGGAGGGTCGGCTACTCCCGTTCAAGACGTCGGCCGACGCAGCTCTGCGATGTCGCGACCTGGTATACAGAGCTCCACGTATGCGCAAGAGAGAGAAGAGGAAGAGAGATCTGCATGGCTGTGGCACAGACGTTCAAATCGACAACGCTGATGTCGGTTGCACAAAAAGGGTTCGTCGCACAGGCGATTCTAGGATCCGGCCTGAGGATCGGGAATGTGCATCGGAGCCCAATCGAAGGATTTCTTGATGAGTAGGCTGACACGGCCAAACGGCGCCCAGAAGCTTTTGGCGCTCCAGACATGGCCACGTGCTGGCGCGCCTCGAGGCATGACCATTTGACGTGAATTTGTTACTTTTAGGACGGTTTAGCGATACCCCGGAGTTCGGTTTTTGGACAGGTTGAAATGGAGGCTTTGATACCAATAGAAGACGAGTTCTTGGCATGTGCTTCGGGATTAAGCACCCTGAGGCCAAAGTCTTGAGGGGAAAATACGTGGATGTTGGATTGATTTTTTGGAGTTGGGTCTATCTCTTCGGGAGGCTACGGCTCGAGGACATGAGCTTCCACATGGCCCAGGAAGGCTATGATCAACATGTACGTTTGACGAAGGACTGCGCCGCACATGCGGGACAATGCATCAACCCGAGGCTTGTCCTCTTTATTGATTTCGGCCACATCTTTGCTGCCCAACATCTTTTGTGATGATACTAGACTTCGAGCCGAGGGTGCACGCGCGGTCTAAATTCACATTGGTGGCGATGCCCCTATCCAACCCGCTCAGCCACGGGCTGGATGGACGGGATTTTGTGGCATAGCTGTTACCGGCAAATTTGAAGGCAAGTCGTTACTCTATGTTACGGTCAGGCCCAAATGACGCAGAGATGTACAGGACATGGAGGGAGGTTGCCGCCTCTCGCAGCTTTTGGATGACGGGGTTACTCCCTCGATGCTGTGCATGAGTGGGCGGCATGTCTCACTTGAAAGGCCTAGCGTCCAGGCCCTTCGAACGACAATAGTGAAATCGCATTCTCAATTCCGATGAAGTGGACGGGCCAAGTGACTACTTGGGCAAGCTGAGGGACGGGACAGTGGTTTCGTCGGTCTTGCTCACCGCTACCGACGGTGAATTACTATTTTCGTTTCCGTGGACCTTCTCTTGAGGCTCTGAGCTTCACCGGCACGCAAGGCTCGCCCGTCGGCCCGGGTCGCGTTATTAGGGTGAGTCTCCGGAGCCCCGGCAGCCTCTTGAAGCTGGAACTAGAGTGTGGCTTCCCCCCCCCCCCTTCTCACGTGCCAGACACGAATGTTTCTCGGTTGTGCTGCCGAGGAGTTGCGATGAGTAACTGACAAGGCAGAGGACTCCTTTCACTCACAGCCCTCCCTGGTGACTGTGCCGGCCTCTTGCCGTCTGATATCAGAATGATCATGTTGGACAAGACGAGTGGGCGCAAAACTGTTGACCCTCCATTTTGGATCCGAAGCATTTAGGTTGATGGGAGACTGCCGGAAGCTTCTAGGCTGGCGCTGCATATAGTCTTTTGGCGTGTGCTGTATCTCGCGATCCACACGTCGATGGAATGCGTCGCCAGGGACCCGCGCATTCCTCGCCTCAGGAAGAGGAAATGATGGGCTAATGATGGGGGAAACAACTGTTTTGTTGACAAGTAATGCCACGCATACCCGCGTCTACGCTCGACGCCTTGGGGAAGGTAGCAACACTATCATGGTTGGAACGGGGTTTGAGGCGCCGCGGTTCTCGTCTTGCAACCTCCTCATCCTCCTCCTCCTCCTCCTCATCCTCCTCCTGTCACCATCTCTGCCACCCTTCAACCTCCCTCCATTCTTCTCCGCCCCTGCCATTGCTCGAGCGGCCATGCTACACTAGTATCTCCGTGCTCTTGCATATCGTGGACAAGATTCACACGCTGCTGTGCTGCGCTCCTCTCCTGTCGAGAGCCTTGGAGGCCATGGCTTACTGGTCGGTGCCGTTCCGCGCTGAGGCCGTCGACAGGGATCCCAGCTTCTACTGGAGCGACCTCGACGACGACAGGCACGGCGAGGTGTCCAACGACTTCCTCGGCCAGTTTGTCGACTTCGGGTCCGATGCAGCAACAGCCGCGCCCGCCGAGGGCCGTCCCGGCAACATGGTGCTGCCGGGAGCCCTGCTGCTACACCATCCGCCTGAGAGCACCGGCTCGTCGGGCATCTCCACGGCCGACGAGTTTGACTTCATGTCAAGCAGCTCCCAGGCCGGCCTGACGCTGTCCTCGGTGGGCCACGACGTCGACCCTACGAACCTGGCCATCAAGGCTGAGACCCAGCCATTGGACATGCACGACTATCATGGTCATCGCCAGCTCGAGTATGCCGGCAACAACTCGATATCAGACGGCGATCTGCCTCGCCTGGAAGGAATCTCTCTACAGTCTCCCATCAAGGAGGCCCCGGGCCCTTTGACGCAACCTCCCTCGCCGACGGCTCCTGAGACGGCGAGGAGAAAGCCCAACAGGTTCGTGGAAGCCCTCTCATCCACCATCCGCAAAGCTACGTCTATGCGCAAGAGTAGGAAGGGTCTCCCGTCACGCCAGCAACAGCAGCAGCAGCAACAGCAGCAACAACAACATCAACAACAACAACAACACCAGCATCAACACCAGCACCAGCACCAGCACCAGCACCACCATCAGCACCCGCAACGTCAGCGCATTGTGTCGCCTACGCTCGACAATCCACCCATGGCGCTCAAGCCACGGCCACCAAGGTTGAGAACCGTGCCGAGCAACGTGCCGGAGTCCCCGCCGCCGACCACTGCGAGCTTTGTCCACGGCGTCACGGATGATCCCTTTGTGGACGCGTCCACGGGCCAACAGCCACATCACATGCGATACTTTGGGCAGCACGGGCAGAGCACCCCCGCCATATCCCCAGCCATGCCCCTCGCGCCGAACAACGACTCGAGTGAGTCAACCGCAACCGTCACCACGACGCATTCTTCGCAGTCAATCCCCGCAACGTCGTGGCCTCTGCCCGACGTGCCCTTGCAACCGAACACCACCGACCATTGGGGTCATGGAACAGACTACATGGCTGACCAAACATCCGGATGGTGGGATCTCAACCTCCTCGGTCAGCAGGGCGACCTAGGCGAGCAGAGGGATCGCGGTCCAAACTTCTCCATGCCTTCCCAACACGTGGACATGACCTACGACTACGGCCCTCCCATTGCAGACCCCGGCGCGGCCGGCCTCATGATACACATGCCGCAGGCGCAGCCGCCGCAATCCACCGTCGTCAACGACCTCACGCTCACGGCCCAGACCTACCTCCCTCCTCCTCCTCCTCCTCCTCCTCCGCCCCCAGCTTCGGCGACCGACCGTCAACACCGCCCCCCGCGCGCCCCCTCATCCGGGGCACGGCACCGAAACCTATCCACGTCGCCGATGCGCAAAACCCGCGCGCCCTCCGCTTCCCCCACGCCGGCTGCCTCGACGTCGGCCCGCCGGCACAGCTCCGGCGGATCCATCTCCTCGGTGCGCAGCTCCTCGGGCCGTCTCCCGGGAAGCATGCCGGGCACGCCGTGCAGCGTGCGCAAACGGCGTTCGCGCGACGCCAGCGGGGGTGCCGCCGCCGCCGCCGGAGTAGGAGGCCTCACCCGCAGTACCAGCGAGATCGGCTTCGTCAACTTCACCCCCAGCGACGGCAGTCTCCTCATGACGGGCGTCGCCCCCAGCGGAAGCTCCAAAACCAAGGCGCGGCGGGAGAAGGAGGCTCAGGAGCGGCGGCGCAAACTGAGCGAGGCGGCCATCAAGGCAGTCGCTGCGGCGGGCGGCGACGTGGACAAGCTTGTAGAGCACGGCTTCGCATTCTAGATCAGCGATACTCACTTTTCGTAGCGCCCGCGACCTGACATAGTTCACAGCCACCTAGCCTAGCCAGCTGCTCTTACGTCTTTTTTTTTCCCTCCCCGTTATCCTGGAATTTTTATTTTTATTTTTTTTCTTTCTTCTGTTTACCCATGTCCCCTTTTTCTTGTCGATCAACTCTCACGCAATGCTGGTGTCTGTATAATAAGCTGCATCTGGTTCATTTGTTCCATCTTTTGCCATCTTTACCCCCTTTTCCCTTTATCTGCTTGGCTCCCATCATGCATGGTTCTTGTCTTCTTGGAAATACGGTCGTCGAAAGCACGCGCGTTGGCAGATGGGCAAGGGGAGAAAGGGCGCAGCGCCGCGATTGGGATAATATATTTTGTGTGTATATATGGCAAGACAATGTGTAATGGAGTGTAGTCGCCGGAGCGCTGATGTTTGTCAACAGATTTCGTATGTTGTGGGTGTTGATACTAGCGCACGGATCCACGTATGGAAATGACCCTCTAGTTCACAATAATCATGACACAACAGCACCAAGTGTCGTCCTTGGTCAGGACAGCAAACATTTTGATCGGTTATCTCAAGCCCGTTGGTCTCACAAGCCCGTGGGTTTCCAGACCAGCCCGGCCCCTAGCGGATCAACCATGATCAAATGAGAAACAAGAGGATTACTCCGCATTGCTACCTGGTTTGCCTGGCGTTTCTTTCGCGCCACAGCAGTTTACGTATATATTTACAAAGCAAAGCCACTCTTACAAGAGCACAAAGTCTGAAAATTCTCCAACGCCGGGTCTGGATAGCAGACACTTTGGTCATGCTTGAAATGTCGACAACAAGGGAAAAGAGACAAAAGAAAAGAGACAAGGAAATTATATCAATGTTTGCCGTCGCCCATCCAAACGCTCTTGGCCAAGGGAGCTGGTCGGAAAATGTGACCTCAAGTCAGACCTCAAGACCTCTAAACTCCTTGTGAACACTCTCGATCCGTATAGAAGGAGGAGTCTGGTCGTAAAATTTGAAAGGAAAAAATGAACAAAACAAGTCATTCCTAGACAGGACTGCCTACTCGTAACCGGCGCCACGCTGCCAAGGGCTATTCCTGGGTGTTAGTCGTTGATGGACAATGATGGGAGGAAATGAGTGCTTACCTGGCATTGTTCTGAGGTCGGGACGGCGCCGGACTGGGGTTGTTCATCGATCGCTGTTGGCTGAGAGATGAGACCGACCCAGTATAGGGACTCGGGGATGCGGTGCGGAAGGGGCTTTGTGGTCGCTGCCCACCTGCAGGGAACAGAGGCATGGAAGGGTTGACAGGTGACCTCGGTCCCTGGCTCATGCGGCGGACGTCATCGGAACCCAGGGAATCGTGATCCTCGTCAAGGTCGAGCTGAGACTTGTAGCCAGCCTTGTCACCTCGTGCAGTCGCAGCGAGGGCATCCAGCTCAGTTGTGGTGGTCAGGTGGGTCTGGGACTTCATGAAAGAAGCACGATCGTCGGCCATGAACTGGTAGCGGGCATCGGGGTTCTTGCGAAAGAGGATGATGCTCGTGGAGATGATGACCATGAGCAGCAGGATGAGCGAGAAGGCGGCGTTCATGACAAAGAGCACGACGCCAACGACACCGACAACCAGACCAGGGGCGCCAAAGACATTGGTGAAAATGAGGAGGAAGATGGCGTTGAGGAAGTTGACAACGCAGATGGCGATGTTGAACGAGTTGGTGCTCTTGTCCATCCAGGGTCGGAGAACGGAAGCAGCAATCAGGGCGGCGGCCTCGATGATGATGAAGCCGACAGCCTGGGCAACGCCGCTGCGCTGGGACAAGCTCACAAACATGGCCTTGATCAGGGTGTAGATGAGGAGAGGCACAATGTAGTAGTAGGCAGAGGCGCGGAACTGAATGTAGAGGAAACCCCACTTGTTGAGGCACTGAGGGTCCGAGAAGAGGATGTAGGCCGGGTTGCGGTGCATGGCAATGGAGCGGCGGGCGATGCGAATAACCTTGCTGGCGCCCCATCCGAGGCTGATGCACATGCCGAAAAAGAAAAAGACGGCAAGGACGATGAGGGCAGGCGAGTCGTTTTGCGTGAACTCCCAAAGGCAAAGGATGGCAATCTGGGGGAAGCCGAGGAGGGCGACACGGAAGAGGATGCCCTTGAGAACGGTGAACCATCCGTTGCGGAATTCGAGGAATCGGTCGTTGTTCATCCACTTCTGCCTGACAGCCAGCTCACAAATACCCTTGAAGGCAGCGACAAAGAGGACGGTGAAGATGACGAAGACGACGAAGAACGTCAGGCCAGTGAGGAAGAGATTGGTCGTCTCAATCCTAGCCCTGAAGGCTACACGCTGGATGCCGTAGACGAGGAAACCGCCGGTATCGCTGACGATGTTTTGACGTTTCATAAATTGATGGACAGCAGTAGCAGCGCGCGGCATCATGGCAACGCTGCGCTTGAAAAGGTCAACGCCAGTGCTGACGGGGTCGATGCTTCGCTTCTGGACCTGAACAGATACATGCTGGAGAGAGTGGAACAGACTCGAAGCCTGGCCGCCGGTGGCTCGCTGGTACCACGTCATGATGTCCTGCATCCAGCCAACGCTGATGATGCCCATGGACCACTGGAAGTTCTGGGTCCACGACTGAACGATCGGGGGCAGAGGAACGGCAGTGAGGCCGATGATGGCCTGCGCCTGGAAGTAAGCGAAGAGGGAGAGCGAATTGGCGGCAACGTGTGCAGCAGCGTTGAGGTGGCCAAGACCGGAAACAACGGCCGACGCTATCAGGGCCAGGCCTGCTATGATGGCTGTAGCCCATTTTATGGCGAGCAGGTCGACGGTTTCACCGTTGGATATATTGGCTTCCACACAAGCCACCGTCTCGCCCGTCTCGGTCAAGTTGACAAAGATGCGGATTGCGGCATCTAAATCCGGGACAGTGTAAGCAATACCGGGAATGCTGGAGGCGATATCACCAAGGTTGGGAAGGTTGAAGGCGAAATTGAAGTTTCCGGGGACCATGGGGCACATTCCTGCGAGATCATCGGTGCCAAGTTCGCAAGGGTCGAGAGTCTGATGGATGATCTCGAGGCCATAGGCGGTGGCGGAGATATCGAAGGCGACGTAGCCCTGAACCGAGGAGGTGGCTGTCATGTCGACCCTGACGGAATTGTTGTTGGGGGTGAAGACGACGTTGAAGCGGCGGGCCTCAAAGTCGGAACTGGCCTGGCACGAGTTGAGGGAGTCGGAGATGAGCATCCTCTGCGCTGTGGCGAGCGAGCTGATGGTTGCCATCAGGCAGAGGGTGATGAGCGGTGACCTGAAGAGGGACCGCATGGTTGCGTTGTGATGTGGATGCTGCTACGAGGCCTGCGAATGATGTTGACGAGGTCGTGGGTTTCGCGCTTTAATTAACGTTCGAGAACATCCAGATACCACAGGGAATCGGAATCGTCGTTTCAATTAAATTTCGCTCCGGCTGCAATGGTGCAGGATCAAGGAGGCTCGGGTCACGATCGGTCGGCGGCACGATGGGTGGTTGGCTGGTCGAAGCGAGAGAGGATTCTTCCGGAGAATGCAGACCAAAGGGGGAAACGAAAGGGCGAGGGAAAACAAAGAAAGTGAACGAAGGTATCTGCTCTAATCAAAAGTCTCCTCCGATGGGGATGTTGACGTGGGGAGACAAAAATAGGCGGAGGAGCAGGTTTGTTGTTGCTGTCGGGAGAGCGAACGATGGGGATTTGACGGGGAAGGAAGGGGGGAAGTGACGGAGGCAGGGTAGGTAAGAGCAGGAGCAGGAACGAACGGTGATGCCGTGTCAGGAGGCGGCAGAAGTGGGAAACTGGGCGGCAAGCGGGTGCAGCCCACCGCAGCCAATAGAGGGAGCCAAGGGGGGGGGGTTCAGTTACGCAAATGGCCCGTACCTGCTGTTAGTGCAAGCACCCCCCAGCCTCGTATCTCATGCCTGGGCAGGTGGGCTGTGCAAGTACCCGAGCCTGCACTGGATCTAGCGCGCAGAGGGAAGGTAACGGCCTTCTGCGCTCCAAGCCTGCCAGCACGGCCCGGTGCCAACTGCGCGGCGACTAACAGCAGCTACCACGCGGATCGTCTCCTCAACCCACACCCACACACCTGTGTGTCCGTCCTTCTTTTACGGCTACAAATGCAACCAGCTGGGAAATGCCATTCTTTGCAGCCATCATGGAACGGCAAAGGCCCCCCCCCCCCCTTCTTGCCATTGTTTTTGTCATTTGCGTGAGAATGAGTCGGCGCGCGTGGTGCGACAGCTTCAGCGTGCTCCATATGCTGCAATACTAGGTAGGGTGCAGAATATAATGCCAAGGACCTGGCCAACCTCCTGCGTGCGGATGACGACGATGGTTTTGCTGCGGCGGCGTGTCATCGATCGGCATGCCCATCTGCCACGAGCTTATACACCCACCGCCCGCTGCCAATATAGCCTCTTCTTTGCTTCCCTATTCCATGGGCTCGCTCGCTCGCTGCTCAGCCAGGCGAAGCAAGCAGCGGTTATTACGTAGGCGGTGACTGTTGGACGAGAAGGCGAAACCTGCGGCCCTCCAGGCGACCAGCCCGGGACAAGCCATAGCCGTCCATCTCGTCTCGTCTCGTCTCGTCTCGTCCCTTTCGCACGGCCTTTGCAGAGAGCAAAATAATGGTTCGGGCAGTCAGACTCTCGTCTCTCGACTCAATGCGCAAAAGACTCGAAACCCGCACGACCATCCCTGCGATGCAGGCCAACGTTACTAAGCCCCTCCCCCCTGCGACGCATCGTGTCAGGGACCGACGACGCCATCATCTCCTTCACCAGCTTACCCCGACTTTGCTGCCAACGGGACGCATGCAGAAGCAGTCGGGGACCCTGCGAAATTACGAGCACAGCACAGCCTCCTTCTCTTNCCCCCCCCCCTTGCACAGGGGTTCGTTCCTCCCCCAAGCAACAAGCAACAGCATCCCTTCCCCTCGCATTCCTTTCCGCTGATTGTCCCGTTTTCCGATGCTCCCGCTCGTTTGCATCTTTTTCTCAAAACCTAATGAGGACTCGTCATCCCCGCCGACAGTTCCATGTCGCCATTGCGTGTGCAAGTCTCGGCCAAATCTTGGCTTTCTCTTGGCTGGAATGCAGGCCAAGGTGCCTCTCCCACCCAACTCCAGCCAAAGAAGCACGCTGCGCGCTCTTGTTCATTCCATCTTTGACTCTCACGTGCATCGCCCAGCCGGTTTGCTTTTATGATGACTGACCGTCGCGGCGCTTTCCATGCGAACCACGCGCCGTTTCAAAGCCTAGCGCCTCGATTTTGCGACGGCAGTGGTTCTTGGTGATGCTTCGTTCCGCCGACGGTTCGACCCCTGTGCCTCCTCCCTGCGATACGAGATTCGTACGGCATATCGTATCTACCAGGTGTGAGTGAGCAGGTCGTATTGTTGTTATATTCCCTTTCGTATAGGGGCTGCCTACCCTGTACCATAATATAGGCAAAGCAGCTGTCATGTGAGTGTCTTCTTGTATTAGATGCATTGAATTTTACCGTCTTGGTGGACTATTTAATAAATTATGTCGATGCGTCCCTATGTGGCCCGTTTTGAACGATCCTGTCTACCTGCTGCTACTTCGGGTCAACATTATCTCGCAACCGGAACCGACGACGTCTACGATGTGTGGCATACGTCAGATCAAGCCATTTCCGTTCAAATGACTCCCTCCAAGAAAACGTGCCGTATTCCATGGCAGCTACTTACCAAACACACCCTCCTACTAGCACGGAAACCAGGGGTTCACAGATACAGCGACGCATCCAGAGGTACACGTGGATGGTTACATCTATTGCACATTACCGTCTATACCAGTCCCTAGACACGCAAGGACGACCACGACACGTGTGCATCAACGTGGCTACCTACCTAGCTTGAACCCAACTACAGGCGCCAAACTCCCATCATGTCCGTCGTTGAATTCCATACGCATGCCACATCCCTAGTGGTGGTAGACATCCCACTGTACATTCCATGGTTGGTTCTCTTCCAAAGTCATGACCCCATGTTTGTAATCCCCCTTGAGTTCCTCCTCGTCCACGCCGCAGTGCCGCTGCCCATCTCTACCCACAAACGTCCCCAACCCATACGTCTTGGAGTTGCCAAGTTTCCTGAGCACCTCCTCGACGCTCATCCTCTCCGTCCCCACAAAGTCGTACAGCATCTTGCTTTGGTGGATATACGCCAGGACCGAAGAAATCGTGTTCGGTTGCCGCGGCAGGAAGGGGTGTCGTCGTTGAACGAATACTACCGTGGCCGTGACGCTCATGTAGAGGAGGATGAAGAGCGAGAGGATGAGCGAAACGTAGAATGACACGAATGTCTCGGCCCCAGAGTCGACCCCATCGAGATCAGCACTGCTCGTCACTAAAAAGTGCTGCCCGTCAACACTTGCGAGAGCACTAGTCAGAATCGTCAGGAACTCCGTCATGATGCTCCCGAATCCGACGAAGAACACGAGCATGTGCCCGTTTAAAAAGGCACGGATGGGAAGGTAGCCAAAAGGCAAAGCCGTGTAATCGAGTGCCAGCGTCTTGGCAGGCGCGTGGCGTGCGGCAAGTATCCTGTAAGGCTCCAACATGCGGACGGCAGTTTCCATCGAGTTCCACGATAACTTCAGGCAAATGGAGAGAGCCGTGACAGTCCATGGCGCCCTCTCGGTGACGACATCGGCAGGGCTGAAAAGAAAAGCAGGAATGAAGCCCATGTATAGGATTAGAGCTATGATGAAGGGAATGGACCCGGCGGGTCGAAGCATAAGCGGGTGTGGGTTTTCGGGTAGGTGATCCGAGTCGTACTTGTCCTGGTGCGCTAGGGATACAGGGTTCTCGTCATCTGGGGCGAGTGAGCAGTTCCTAAGAATGTACCGGCGGTGTTTGAGTTTTTGATGTATGTCCTTGTGCTTGGCCGTGTCCAGGCCCTTGAAGTCCATCAAGATGTGGGCCACGACGGCCATGGACGCAAGTCCGGCGATGCCCCTGACGTCCGCGAGCAAACCACTGCGTCTCGTCTGCAGCAGGAAGAAGAGAACAATCGCAAGTACCGCACACACAGAGAGTGTTCCTGTCAAAAGCCTTGACCAGGTTGCGGCAAAGCGCAAAGCCTTTTCCGTGGTAGGGTCCTCCAACCGCGCATTTCTCCCCGGCGTAAGTACGATCGAGGCAGCGGCAAACATGGGCACCAAGGAGATGGCGAGGGTGGTCGCAATCGACGACAGAGCCACGGCCCAGTGCCCCAGCCGAATGGCGCGGAAAGGGCGGAAGAAGTTGAAGCCAGCGACGTAGTTGACGTTGAGCGACTCGGCCGCAAGTGCGCCCCCTGGCTTCGAGAGCTGGTGGAAAGCCTCCAAGCGGCGGATCTCGAAGTCGACGAATTGCCAGAGCACGCCGTACACGACGGCCGATATCGTTGGAACGTACTTGACCACAAAGTAAAGGCCGGGATCTACATCATCGGCTGAGACGAAGGTGATGATGGACCCGTTGTTGAACTGTTGGAACAAGAACTCCTGCACAACGGCCAGCGTGAGAGACACGACGACCAAAAAGGCCAAGTAGGGCCACCGCATGGCAAAGGGCTTCCAGTTGGGTTGCGGGTAGAAGATCTGCGTGGCCTGTCTTTGAGAATTGAAAGTCGAACGCCGACCGTCGCTGACCGAAGGAGCCGAGTTCCCTTCCATGACGCTAAGGTCAACCTCGGCAGGTTCCTCCACGATGACTTGGATAATCTCGCCCCGACGGTTGGCCTCATCCTGCCCCATGTGACGAATAGTCTCGGCACGTCCCAACTTGGACGCCGTCCTTCTTCGCGTGAATGATCTCGACAGCCTGCGCTGCGTCGTGACTGTTGGTGAATTCAAGAGATCCATATCTCTGACCGTTGTGTCGGGCCTGAAGCCCTGTCCTATTCCTCCTGTGAGTTTTCCTCTGGCCTCTTGGTCCTGAAATTCTTTGATGAAAGCACTATCCTGGTCTGAGATGGGCCCCGTTGTCGCTGTAACGTCGAAGTACGGTGCTTCGCCTTCCTCCTCAAGTATGGTGTCGTACTTGGGGCTCGAAACCGTGCCTATTGGGGCAGGGTGTGACAAGAGCGCCATGTCGATCTCCTCACTGTCGCGGCGACTGGCACTTGGTCGCACAAACGAGGGCAGTCTGCTGGACGACCTCGACGTCGTGCGAACCGGCTCGACGGCGCTTGCCCCGACAGGGGCGTAGGCACCGGCGCCGGCGTAGGAGAGGCCGGACCATAGTGTCGCTGGCGGCGACGTGTAGGAGTGGCCGGCAAAACCGGTCTGCTGCGGCACGGGACTGGCATTCTGTGTTTGCAGAGACACAAGGGATTCGCGACCGCGCAAGGGAAGACCAGTGGAGGAGTCGTGGTAGTCGTAATAGTCGCTGAGAGTTTGTGCGGATGGTTCGTGGCGCAACGGGCTGGTGCTGTTGGTGCTGCCCCACGCCGAAGGTTGGCGGGACGGCTCTCTTCCTGGATCAGTATAAGGATCCATGTCTGGCGTAGAGGGACATGACAGCCCTCAGGGAGTCGGAGTCGAGAACATGAGTTCACGTTGCCGATAGCGGTCGACAATTCTCGGGCCAACGAAACGAAGCGGGTAAGAGCAGATAATCTAGCTTGCGGTTCAAGGGCGAGCCTGTTGAGCGAGTATGCAGGAAACCCGGCCGCTGCACTGTTGGTTCTCGGAAGATGCTTCAAGAAGAAGGGCTCCTTTCAGTCGCGGCGGCAAGGCGTAGCGAGCGTCAACGTCACCGGGAATGAAGAGAGGATGATGCGGAGAGAAGGAGAGAAATGGAGGTTAGGGGTGCAAGAGGCCCATGGCAGGCTGTTGCAGAGCCGCGACTTCCTGATCCCGGCAAGGCTGACAGGGTCAGGGCGTTGGCTAAATCTGGAGCTCGTTTTCAGCTCACCATTCTGAGCGGTTCTCGCTCCTCACCCTGGCGCCTGGCTGTTCGCTAGTCGCCAGGAACGGACTAGAGTGCCTGTTAGACGCCGCCAATCGTTCAGGATGCGTGGGAACGGCATGGGTGACTGCAGCCCGAGGGGCCTCGCGGGGTTGTTTGCTGCACATCGACGACCACAACACCGAGTCGCCAAGAGAGGGCGCTGAGGACCACTCACACTTGGGGGCTGAAGGATTGCTCTTGTTGTTGTTGTTGCAGAGAACACAGCCCTGGGGTGGTGGGCACGGCAGGATCCGGAAAACGGCCCAGCTTGGTGACGCAACACTCTGTCCCACCCCATCCGCCCACCCACCAGTGATGACATGGATGCAGCGACCACCGAAGCATGTAATCACGGCGAGGCTGGAGGATCCGATGTCGTCGGCATCTTGGCATGTTTCTTTCTCGTTCATATTGCTTATGCTCCTGTCCACATTTCCGAGGCACACGGCTTCAGGGACGACGAAAGCGGCTGATGGTGCCTGAATTATTGTACATGAATCTAATAATTAATCTTTAAAAACTTACTTTCGTCTTTCCGAATGAGTTTAGACAAGGTCAAGGTAGACGGCCAGCGTCGGGAAAGCAAGCAGCAAGGTCCACGACACGGCCCTTTCTATGACGGCTGCGCTCCGAGCCACACCACAGCACTCGCGGTTGTAGGTGACGTTGTTGACCCTCGCCGCCGCCTCGAAGACGGACCCCGGGAAGCCGCCGTAGTTGTAGTAGTCGACGTTGAGGAAGTTGGGCGCACGGCCCCAATCCGAGCGGCAGTTGTTGGCCGCCAGGCCCAGACTCCCGAAGCCCGTGTAGTTGTTGGTCTCGTTGAGCAGCGACACGGCCGGCACCAGGAGCTGGGTGTCGAAGACGTTGAACTCGACGTTGAGGTTATGGTTCATAAGATACAGTCGGTCCCGGGCCGCCTCCGGGCTGAGGTCGGGTGGGCGCTGCACGGTGCAGGGGAAGTCGCGGTCCAGCGGGTCAAACGGCGTCTCCCACACCTGCGCAAACTCATCCAGCAGCCAGGGATAGCGGATCTGGTCGGCCACGTAGTCGAGGAACATGACGACACGCTTACCGCGGACAATCATCTCCTCTAGGGTAGGCCAGTCGTCCAGCGCCATCGGCAGGAAGGGCGGTTCGTACACGTATCTGAGGATGCCCGTCTGATTGATGTAGGGAACAAGGACAGACGGGTCGGAGTAGGCGCCGTTGCCCAGGAGAATGGTGACGACGTCGTACGGGTGGGCGTCGACCCAGGACACGACCTGGCCCAGCCAGTCAGTGATGGGGCCGGCGTCAAGCAGATCGCACGTGGTGTGGCAAAAGTGAGGCACGGTCGAGTCGTCGCTGGGGAACTGGATCTGCGCCTGGATGAAGCGGACGCCGTCGTCGAGCTGCTGGCGCACGTCGAGCGCTTGGTTGGAGCCCGAGTTGCCGGGGCGGACAAAGGGGGAGTTGTGGGCGCCGACGAAGCTGATGTTGCTGTACTTGCGGGAGCAGAACTCGACGTAGTTGTTGCAGGGCTGGGTGTTGGTGGGCTGGGCGGCGGTGGACGTGGCGGACGAGGTCGCGTTGCCGCCGAAGATAGTGGAGGACGGGGACAGGGTGAGGGTCACCGAGGAGGAGCCGACGATGCCGGTGACGGTGGTGGTGAGGACGTCGGTCTCATCGTCGCGGCTGAAGGTGATTCGCGTTGTGTAGGTGTTGTAGGGGCCTGTTGGCGGACCGGTCTGGCGGGTGACGACTTCGGTCCTGGTGCCCTCGACAAAGGTGAGCCCCGGCGTGCTCTCGTATGAGACGACCTGGGCTCGGACGAGCGAGCTGAGCAAGGGAGATGCGCCGGCGAGCAGCGTAAGGAGAGGTTTCATGGCGGGCGTGGGGAGCCAAAAGTGGTGATGTTGGACCAGCCCTGGGCTGGAGTCGCTACCTGCAAATTCGCAGTCGAGGTTTACAAAAGACGCCTCCAAGATGCACCAACACCGACTCTTCCTTCTTCGAGTGCTTCAAGAAAGCCTCCTACGCAGTCATGAACAATTGGGAGCAAAAGGAAAAAGACTGTCTTCGCAAACAAGAAGAAGAATGAGGACGGGGATGAAGTCATGCAGTCCACCACCCTACCTGCATGTTCCCTGGTAGTGCCCGAATTCCATTTTGTACATGAGCAAGGTACGCAGCGGGGCTAATGGTTAAGTAGCGACCTTCCAGGCTGCGAGGCAGGTGGGGGAGCCTGGACGCACACGACATGGATGGAAACAAGCAGAGCAAGGCCCCCAGAAGCTTGGGTGGCTATGCCGTGTCTTCCGGTGGATCGTTCCCCGTGTGGCAGGGAGATCTGGACTCCACTGCGGCGGCATCACATCGATGGAGGAGTTGCCGGGCCTGTTGACGGCTTCCCTCACGATACCCACCAGACACGTAAGCACCCAGCCCAGCCCAGCCCAGAAGCAGCTACGATATGTACACTAAAGGCGTGAACAGAGAGTCAAGGTGTCATCAGGCTCGGCCGTGTTGTTTGGATGTTTGCGTGGACACCACGGCAGACAAAAAACCACAAGTCACCAAACACCATCTTGCTTCCATGTTTCTCCTGCATAAATTTAGTGGGCACGGGGCTACCGTAGTACCGTCTGCCCAGGGTATTACTGGTTCAGTGGGGATGGTTCCATTTGTCAACGTATGGCTTTTTTTTTTTTTTTTTTGGTTTGCCGTGAGGGTTATGGAATCATTGGCACAGAAGCCTTCCGAGACCTTGTTCGAGGAAGCCAACTAGCCGCCCGTGCTGAGACAGGGGACTCTAGTCATGGCTTCTTCCTTGGGTGTTAGGTTACGGTTGGCATTGAGCTGGCCTTGGCCATTACTGAGGCCCCCGTCCGTGTCCCAGTCCAGCGGCTACTAATGCCATAGAGACTGCCGATACCAGGGCAAGTGCTGGGGTCAGGTCGGTCTGAAAGCCGTGGATAAAAGAAAATTCAATTCAATTCCAACGGTCGCGATTGCGTGTTTGGCCGGAACCCGTGTCCAAGAATAAACTCCATCTTGTTTCGTGATTTCGACGACCCGGCCGTAGCGTGACGTAACCACCAAATGCCAAAACAAGCCACCCGAAAGCCTCCAACGCAAGGCTTGGATCCACTGTGCCTAGCTAGTACCTGCCTAACCATCCCGGACTCCAGGCGAGCGAAGCAGCCCGGCAGTGGGTTGCGAAATGGAACAGCCAAGCCCCCCCCCACGTCCAGCGTGGCTGCAGCCCGGACGGGTTGCAGGGCAATCCATGGAAACCTGGGCTGAGTCTGGGCCTGGTCCCTTTCAGTCCAGAGGGCATTGACGATGCAATTCCCACGTCCCATTCATCCCGCCACCAAGTACCTTACTTACATTACGGATACATCTCATCCTTCATCTCATCCCTCGCCAACGATACATCTTCACCCGCTGCTCCATTGAGCCCCCCCTAACACACTGTCCCGAGACCAGACCATCCGTCGGAGCAGTGCTACAGCCCTTCTCTTGGGAACGGAAGGCCAGGCCTCCCGGGCTCAGGGAGAGACGGGGGAGCTCCCTCGTTGCGTGCGAGGCACTTGCCATGGCAGCCCGCCGCAACATCACAATTGTAGCGGACGTCTGCTACCTCATCACCATCCCCTTCCTCATCCTCGTCCTCATCGGCAACACCTACGACCGCCCCGTCCTGCGCGAGACCTACTTCTTCAAGCTCGACGTCTCCCAGATCATCCCCATCTCCGCCGACAATGCCAACCTGCTCAACTCGGTCGCCCGCAGCCTCGGCCTGCATGACTTTTACCAGGTTGGCCTATGGAACTACTGCGAAGGCTACAATGACGAGTATGTTCCCCCCTCCCCGTTTCCATCCTCTTGGGGAGAAAAAAAAAAAAAAGTGATTTGCTAACAAATTTGCCTCGTAGGGGCATCACTCACTGCTCCGAGCCGGAAGCCTTGTACTGGTTCAACCCGGTAGCCATCCTCGTCAGCCAGCTCCTCGCCGGCGCCAGGATCGCCCTGCCCAACCAGATCCTCACCGTCCTCACCATCCTCCGCATTGGTCAGCGCATCATGTTCGGCTTCTTCCTCACCGGCGCCTGCTTCAACTTCATCCTCCTCTTCGTCACCCCCTGCGTCATCCGCACCCGCTGGTGGTCCCTCGCCCTCTCCCTCTTCGGCGGCATCTCCGCCCTCCTGCTCACCGTCGCCGCCATCCTCGGCACCGCCATGGGTGTTGCTTTCCGCATCGCGGCTACGTCCCAAGATCAGCTCAACATCCGCGCCGAGATTGGCGTCCAGATGTTTGTCTTCATGTGGATCGCCGCCGTCCTCACCGACCTCGCCTTCCTGCTCCACGCCGCCATGGGCTGCTGCTTCAAGCCTGATAGGAGTCGTCAGCTTCAGCAGCAAAGCCCCGACGACCGCGAGAAGCCCATGATTCATCTGCCGACCTTTGCCCGTCGCAGGAGAGGAGGAAGCTCTGCCCGTGCAGACTAATGTCCCTCTCGGGACCCGATACGCCTTGCGTGGCCACGGGCTCCCATGTAATGACATGTATATAAGCTTAGCTCACCCAACCAGGAATCAGCTACTGTACTCGCTTCTCTGTGGCTACTGCCGCTTCATGTAAAAGGTAAACCCACGGCGTCCTATGCTATATCATTCAACGTTAGACTCTCGTAGAATTAAATAAGAATGGCACGGGTCATATGCCCTAAAGCACCTTCGTATGCACCTCTCATTGTGAGTACGGTTAATCCCTCCAACTTGTAATGATCGACTTTGTATGATAGTTGTTTTCCGGTGGCGGGTGCCTTCTGGGCACTTTTCAAAAATGATAACTAACTAGAGCAATCCTCTTGGTTAAAAAAAACAACAACAAAAAAAAACCGATTCGCATACTCGAAGTCAATGGCCTCATGAATGATAGTGAACACCAATTTATACCCTGATGGGTCATGTATAGAATCCAATTATGAAAATACACTACGCGCCTCCTAGGTATTCTAGAGGCCACTTGGTCAGCCCCTACTCAATGGGGAAACCGAGCCTGTGGTTGAGCTCACTGTGCACTATATTGTGTAACCCATACCATGACTACAGGGACCCCGTGCCGTTATTGGGCTTCGGGTCCGTAGCATTGACGGCCCCCTCTAGTTTGACCACTCCCTTGACTTTGCCGCCGAGCGACCCGCACCGCCTGGCCCCCAGGCAATGATTCATAGCCATCATGATGGCTTTGCCTTCGTTGCCGTGGATGTTGTCCATGCTGATCCAGTTCGGAAACACCTCGTCGTTGACATTGTTCCACATCTCGTCGTACAAGGCCCTCCACAAGTCGGTTCCCCTGACGACAATCGACTCGTACGGGCCCGGGGGCTTGAGGACCCAGTCCGACGAGAAGAGAGGCGCCTCGCGGTTGGGCTTCATCCGGTGAAGGTGCTCTAGCTGGTCTGCCACCACCTTGTGCACCGCGGGACTGTCCGACGCGCGGTGGCTCACAGGGAACTGTTTGTTCGTGATGAAGCCCTCCTTGCTGCCTGGCCAGAAGGCGTCTTTCGACATGAAGATCTCGTGGAAGCGGATGAGGACGGCCGACGTTTTGTTGCCGATGAAGCGTTCCAGGGGCCACTTGGTCAGATCCTCGTCTTCGGGGACGCTGAGTCTATGGTTGAGCTGTTTGAGCACCAAATTGTATAGCATATCTCGATGATGGGAAATCATGGGCAAGTACCAGGACCATTCGTCTGTGGTCAGGGCGTAGATGGGGTGAACGTCCAGGATGACGAGCTCGCCGGGATGTTTCTCGTTGAAACGGTTGATGTCGTCTACCATCTTCTGGAGGGTGTCCCCGTACATGCCCCTCCACGGCTTTATTGTACGGCTTCCCTCGTGCACGGCCATGGCTGCGGCCCCTTCGATGCGGTGTCCGTGGGCCGCATGGAATACATTTCCCTGCCTGCACACGGGACGGACGTCGAGAACGCGTACGCCACCGTCCGCCATCTGCTCGTAAATGCCACGTACTTGTGGCGGCCGAAACCTCAGCTTAATGGCCTTCCACCCGCGCACCATCTTATGCGTCCCAGAGCTGTGCGATCGTGGCATGACTAATTCGCGGAGGGTCAGGTGGCCTATGTTTTTAATCTCGCGCTGCATCCAGGCAAGGGGCCCATCGTTGGAAATGAAGTCGCCTTCCTTGCCGGCAATGACAAACCCCATGCCACCCATCTCCGGACGAGCCTGGAGGTTGAAGTGGTAGCCCTTTCTGTTGTACCGCGTGGAAAGATCCTCGAGGAACTGTACCCAGACCGGATGTTTCTTTCCAGACTTGTACTGGATCATGAAGGACATGGGCTTCGTGGTCCCCTCAAGATGGTAGGCGACTTCGGCTGCCGAGTCCTTCCATTGAATATACCAAAACACAACAAACAGTTCGGTGTGCTTAGGATCGGGGACGACACAGACAGTTTGGCCAGGTTCGATGTAATCGGGCCACTCCCAGTGAAGAGTCTGGTAGGTGTGTTGGAAGCCCTTGCGCCACCTATACGGCGTGGCATTGACGATGTTGATGGGCCTGAGAGATGAGGTCGGGTTTGGGAACGGCTTCCTCAGGATACCGGAGAAGGTGCTGGACTCGTTGACGATCACAATCTGCTCGTCTGCGCAGGGAGAACACTTGATAGCCGAGGGTACGGAAGCTGTCGGCCCATCTGCGAGAGCCACCGTAGTGTCTGGCCCGCCCATGCGAATCATACGTGACTGCTGCGTGGATCCGATGGCTAGCGAGTCGTTCCCGGCACCAATGTAGAGCCCGTCGACTAGATCGGCAAGGTACACCATAGCATAGAGGATCTGCCCGAGTGTCAGGGACAGGAACCACGGGGATGTCATCTTGGTACTGATGGTATAAGCAACGAAGAGCTCAATCGATGTGGGTTTCGTCGGTCCGTCCAATGTTGAGGAACGTGTTGCTCGTGGTGCTAGAGGCCGTTCAGCATGTCAATTCTGCAAGATGCTGTGACCGGATGGTTCTTAATCAGAGCAAGCACAGGAGGCCATGTCGGTGGCAATTCTGAATAAGTAGTAATGTTATACTGCGAATCGACAAACAAGCAGAAGCAATAACGAGCAGCAGATGATGCCTACCTACTAGATGAAAGGAGAACCGAAAGACAGCACGTACCTATGGTCAAAATATCTCATCACACGAATCGTGCAGGTGGGAACATCTTCCATGTGATTAGGGTTATAGCATAGTTCAGCTTGCCATGAGAAGACCGAGCAAATCCGCCATCAAAACATTAGGTAACGGGCAAGCGACACTAGGTAGGCCGTGGCGAAGAAGCCACCGCAGCCTCGACAAACCTTCCCTTTGGCCCAGCTGGTCACGAGACATTCGAACAGCAGCAGCAGTAGGCAGGCACACGTTTGAGAACCTTGATAGCCAAAGGCTCTGACCCCAAGCTTCACACGGGAGAGATTGCTCGTAAGAATGTATGGATTCGACACAAGCCCCAGGAATCGCTTTTCAAGTCGTGATAATTCATGGTGTGCTAGTAAATACCCTCGAAAATGCCAACACCAACTGGCTTGTAAAACTGGGCTTCAGCCAGGCAACTCCAGCGCCGAAAAAGAAAAAAAAAAACCTTGATGTCGGCAGCTCCTAACCGCAAGCTGTATCAGAATGCATCGCAGTAATCTATCGTACCGTCGTTCCGGGCTCCATGAAATATTTGTCAATGCGGATCATAAAATCTACTGCGAGTGGTTGACCACGCCTGTCATGAGGTCTTCGTCTTCGAATAAGTCGAAACCTCCGCTGGGTTCCGTCCTCTCCTTCTCGCCTCGCCTTTGGTCGCGGATCACTGACTTCACGTATTCCTTGTGACCGCTCAGAAGCTCGTTTGTTGACCAGTACTGCTTGCTGAGCTGTGCTACGATGGCGTGCTTTTCTGAAATTTCCCGGGCGAACACGTCCTCTGTGATGAGTTCCTGGTCGTCCAAGAATCGCAGATAGGTCTCTCCATCCTGGCCAACTTCGAGTTGTCCCTGAAGCATCTTAGAATCGATCATGCCTCGGATAAGATCCAAAACTTCTGTGTCGTTCTGCAGGTTCCTGGCTGTTCTCGCACTCAGCGTCGTGGTCCTTATTTCGGATATCGGAATTTGCAGGTAGACCCGCCGCAGATTCATTATCTGCCATTTTTGGTAGGCTTCGACCATCTCATTAACAAGCACGGCGTTTCCATCGTCTTGAAAAGTCTGCTGGTTTGTCTCGATTTCGGTCTTGAGCTCCGTGGCATTCGCCGTGTTGAACAGGCTGGCGACGTGGGCATATGGCGCACTTTGAGCGTTCAAGGCGGTCTTGGTGGACGTCGCCACGTAGGAGGGAAGGGTGGGCGTCTGACCACTGCTGAGGAGCCCAACAAGTATCCATTTCTTATAACAATCTATCATCACTGGAGTCGCGCCCTTGTCTCTTGTCGGGTAACCCAGAACTCGTTCCAGCGCCGCACGTGCCTTTGTCCAATCCTTGACCGATGTGTAGACGGCGGCGCAAAGATAGTTGTATTCCGGAACGTGGGAAGGCTTCAAGAGGCCAGTTAACCCGGTGCTGAGTGAAACAAAAGCGCTTGGCTCAAGGTCCTCGTCGCCAATCGGTCTCGTTTCCTTCTGAGAATCCTTCTGGGTATGAGGGTAGAAGATGATATCCTTATCGATGACCTGCAAGGCTGGCTGCGTGCTGCCTGTATCCGTGGCAAGCTTTAAGAGGAACAGATGCGTAGAGGTAAACACAGAGCCGGTCGGATCGATGCGCAGGATAGCAGTGGCAATTAATTCTACGGCAATGAGAGGCTGATGCCACGTTAGCCACCGCTGTTCCGAACTGTACGACAACTTGTGTACCCACAGAATACAGCTTGTCATTTCCAATCGATTCAATGAGCTTCCGAAACGTCCGTCCGAGAAATCGCATCTGCACGGGGTCAAACTTGGCCACAAAGTTGACAATATCGTCCAGCACAGCGCCTCGTTTGCTTGCGTCCGAGCTGTCTGTGTCGAGTAGGAAGGCATCGATGACCGTGAGGAAAGCGACAGAATGTACGGCGGGATCCAAATTCTACAAAAGCATTAGAAATTCCAGGGGCCATGCACTGTGCGCTAGCAGCTTCTGCCTTTACTCACCTGAAGGACCTCGGCAGGTTTGGCTACGACCAAGGACCGCTCAGCGTTTACAGCCTTCTGGACATCCCCGATGTGCGATTTAATAGCACGGTCATACTGCTCTGGAGACAACGTTTCGAGGGCGTTCGGCGGGAAGCCCCGCAGGACATGGACAAGTTTGTCCATGGTGAAGTTGCCCAGAGCACCGGGCGAGAGGCCGGGCGACGACGTTGGTGGGGGCTCTCGATGATGCTGCGCAACGTGGAAGCCCCTCGGCGGCAGATGGCTGACGCGGAGTAGCAGACGGCCCGGATCGGAGGGTAGCGGACAGGGCTTCTGTGTAAGCGCACCGGGAATGAACCTATTCCTCTTGATACGTCTGGTCCAGGCCGGAGGTTGATGCAAGGCTGCTGCTTCATGGAGCTGCTGGAGCTCAGGCAGGTTGGTGGGGTTGTCGTTGTTGTTGAACGACAATCAGATCCGACGATGAGCCGCAGATAAGATAACGCCCCCAATCCCGCTTTGGTGCTCCTCCTAAAGTTACTACGTAGTACTAGGCACTAAACTTTAGGAAGTGTTTGTGGCTTCTTCTACCCTGTGATTCAACTGCTACGATGCACTACAAAGTTCTGAACCTACCTACCTAGTACTGAGCTCACTGGAAGACGACCGGAGCATATATGGTCATATTCTTAACTCATTTCCTAATCTTAGCAGCTACGACCATGATGTCAATCTTTCAGATGATAATGTAACTAGCTGATGCAATGCGCGAGTGGGGCCGTTCGCGATGTCCATGTATGGAAATGGACGGCTACTGTTGCGATCTCCCTCCTTCTTGACGCTTCAACCCCTGTAGCCGCTCGAGCAAGAGGGACCGCTGCTGTTCTTTGAAAGGAGTCGTCATCGTAGAGTGCTGCACCATGTCCAACGCAAGACGCAGCTGCGCTTCCGACGTCGGAAGGCCTGCTGGAACGCCAGCTTGATGCGGAAGCGAGGGCCCGGAATTCATTGGAGGGCCATTCTGTGAATGGTAGCGAGTGCTGCTTGGTATTGCTTGCTGGTTTGTCAGTGCATGCGGTGCCCACGAGGGCTGTTGTGAATTATAGAAATGGATCTGTGTCCCTGGCGGCATACTGGCCACCGGAGGGGTTTGAGTCGTGGGAGGGATATCAAGACTATGGTTGACGTTTGTACCCTGGGACTGGAGAACTTGAGGATTAGAAGTAGCTACTGGTCTACCACGGTTGGGGATTCTCGGGTTCCCTTGTACGGAGACTGTCGGCTTGATGGCGGATCTGGTGCTGCTGATGGGGGTGGTGACTTTGGAAGCTTGACCGCTGCCTTTGGGCCCTTGTTGGAGGAGACGGGTCTCGGCTGCGAGTTCGCTTTGAATTTGGGCGTCTGCTTGCGGCTGCTGTCAACACTGCTGGTCTTTGCAATCTTCTTTGGGGGAGTTGGTGTTGGGCGTGCCGGAGGACGGCTGCGTTTACCTTTCGTCAAAGTCCCTGCATCCTCGTCAGAGTCGTCGGCAGAGTTAGCGGCGGCGAAATCGTCGGAAGAGTCGGAAGAGTCTGGTTCAACGCCTTCAAACAGGTTATTGTTGTCAATAGCGCTGGTCTTGTAGTTGATAGCCTGGTCTCTTGTTAGCTCCGTAAATGGACAGTCTTGGATTCACGGCCACCCACAGTTCGTCGACGGTTCCCGCGGCCCAGAACCTCGCGATTCATCTCCTCTTCTCGCCGTGCTTCCTGCTCTCTCTGAGCGAGGATCTTGTCCCAAACACTAGAGCTGATTGGCTCCGGGGCCTCTTCCTCCCTGACATTCAACCCTTCTTCGAACCCGGCCTTATCGTTGGCCCATACTCGAGCATATGAGAATTGCGTCTCGGCGGACCCTTCGTCATCCTGCTTCGTCTGCTCTATTTGAGAACGATCCAACAGCTTGTCGACAGAGGCAGAATCATAACGGATGGCATGCTTCTGATAATCGTCGTCGAACAAGGCTTGAGCTCCATGCTTCAGGATGGATTCCAGATCGTCTCCAGCAAGCTCATTGTCATCCATGCTTTCAATCAGGGCGTGATCAAGAGCCATCTTCTTGCGGCCCACCTGCATAATCTTCTCCTCGACCGAATCCTTGGTCACCAGTTGAAAGCACAGGACCTTCTGCTTTTGGCCAATACGATGTGCTCTAGACAGAGCTTGAATGTCTTGATGTGGATTAAAGTCGGGGTCCATGATGATGACCGTGTCCGCCGTGGCAAGATTGATGCCGACTCCTCCCGCCCTTGTCGATAGCAAGAATGCAAAGATTGGCGAGTCTGGGGCATTGAAGGCATCGATACGTCTCTGCTTTTCGAGACTTGATATCTGACCATCCAATCGACGGAAATCATATCCCAAGCCCGTGAGGAAGTCCTCTATGATGTCTAGCTGCATGAGAAACTGGCTGAAGATGAGCACACGATGTCCCCGTTCTTTCAGCTTCGGCAGCATAATCTCCAGGAGGAGGAGCTTGGCCGATGCCTCTACAAGGTTCCGGTGAAGCACGGCTTGGTCATGGTGGCGTTCCTCGATGGCCTCCGAGTACATAAACGGATGACACAAGCACTTCCGAAGCTGCATCAGGATGTTGTTCAGGCTGCCGCGCTCCGTTCTGTTCATCTTGCTGTTCGCAAATACAGCCTTGATGAGCTGCGGATTCTTCGCCATGATGCTCTTGGACAGCTTTTCCTGGATAACCGTCATGGTGACAGGCAGGATGATTTGCGCCATCGGTGGCAGGAACTTCAAGACGCCAGCTTTGGTGCGCCGAAGGAAATACGGACGAATCTTTTCGTGAAGCTTAGGAAGATTGTTTTTGTCAAGGACTGCATACTCCTCGTCCAGCTTGGCAGCATCTTGAGTTTCGTCAATGAATTGAAGAAGGTTGAATAGCTCCCGTTTATTATTCTGCAGTGGTGTTCCCGTCAACAGCAGGCGGAACGGGATTTTCATTGCCTTCAGGGCAACGTATAGGAGGTTTTGGTCGTTCTTCAGGCGCTGGCCTTCGTCGACAACCAAGCCGGTCCAATGCACGTTAGAAAAAAGTGTCTTGGTCCTGGGATCCTGTGCCGAGTCATAAGACATGATGACGGCGTGTGCTTTCATGTGAGGCGAATCGTCGGGAAACAGTTCATATTTATAAGCCAGCTCCTGGGGCTCTTTGCCTCCGTGGTAGGTGACGACTCGCAAGTCAGGCGCCCACTGCTTGAACTCTCGCCGCCAATTGGGGCATGTAGAGTTCGGGACAACGATGAGGAACGGCCAGCACTTGGGCTTGTCCTGGATCAGCGAAGTGACCAGGCTGACGACCTGGACAGTTTTGCCAAGGCCCATCTCGTCGGCCAGGACCACGCTCCGACCGTCGTGGTAATTCCCCAAGAGCCAATTCAGGCCTTCAATCTGATAGCCCATCAGCTTGCCGCGTTTGAGTCCCTCTGGCTGAGCGTTCACTTCAACAAAGTCGGCCTTCTTAAAGGCCTTGATGCGATCTCGAATCTTGTGGTATGGTTCTGACTGAAAGTGCTTCCCTTCCACATAGTCATGATATGCCTCCACAAAAGCTTGATACGGTTCGCTCAGGTCTTTGCTCGGTACAGAATCCCAAACGACATCGTCATACCCCAATCCTTGATACTTGACCAACACTTTGCTGATGTTATCGATGTTGTCAAGCGCGTCCTGTTTGGTGCTGATCCGGGACGCGGAATGATGCATTTTGACCTTGAGAATGACATCTGCCATGAGAAATTCGTCTGGAATGGCTTCCTCGGTGGTCCTCTTCAATAAATCCTCCATCATGGCACGCTTACCGAAGGCAGACCGCATGGCAGCGGCTGCAACGCCGAATACCCACGATCCGGGCATCCAAGTACAGTGAAAGTAAGATTGTGACTCCCACTTGACAAGATATTCCTTGCCATCGTCGTCGAGATCTTGAAAGCCTGGCTTAGCAATGGACTGCGGGCTTGGTCGGCTTGGTCGCCATGCGACTAATCGGTGGATCTTGTGCTTCACGGAGCCGCAATCGTCGCACTGCCAGTCAATCGCAAAGTCCTTCAGGGCCTCTCCTTTCAGATCCGTTTCGACGACGGCACCCGTTTTGGCCGGACGCAGATGCTCCTGGTGCCAGCCCCGATGGCAGGTGACACACCGCAGAAGAACTGTGTCGGTGTTGTTGATCAGAGTGGGCGAGACTCTTTTGATGGGGTCGGAACCACCATTTTGTTCTCTGAGCTTCTCCTCCTGGCGGGCTGTCTTCCTTTCCGAAAAGGGTGCGCAAGACTGCCCTCTTTTGTTGCAGCCTTGACATTTGGCATGGTTGGGGGCGTGGGAATCCTTCTTCCGATAGGTTCCAATGCAGAATTTGCACTGAAGGACAAAATCCTCGTCCCCGATTTTGGTCGCCAAGTGCTCCCGTGCACTACGGACGCCGAGACAGGCCCTATGAAAAGATAGACTGCATCCTTGACAGTACACTATTTGGCCCTTTTTGCTTGAGCCACCACACGTATGGCATGTGGGCATGTGATAGCTTGCAAAGCTGGAGTCGGCCGGAAGCGGCTGGAACGTTTCCCTCACAGAGACAACCTTGGGAGCACCGCGACTTTTATCATCTACAACGTAGAAAGAGTCATCATCCATGAACGCATCGTCGGTCATGCTATTCATATTTCTTGTAGACCTCATGGAGCGTCTCGGTGCCTCGAACTCAATGTCCGAGTCGGGAGATAGTTGCCGAGACATGGTTAGGGCAGGGCGTTTCCGCTGCAGTCTCTGGTTCTGCAGTCTTCGGGAACGCTGTCGGCCTATGCTTCGCCGATTTGGTCGTCCTGGTTTTGGTGACAAATCGGAGATGACGAACGAGGCGAGGCCATCGTCGGATTGTCGGCCGCCTTGTTGAAGCTCGTCATCGTCTTGATCATCCACGCCGTAGGAAAGATTGGTTTGATGTGCCGGACGTCTTCGCAAGGTTCGTCGGCTTGGAAGAGGCATACTCTCCAGTTCGACAAGCTCATCGTTGTCATCCTCATTCACGTCCAAGGATTGAAGACGTGACATTGTGCGGGTGCTGGTCTGACGAGTCCGAATTGACCTTGTCCTGGTGCTCGACATGCTACGGCGCACGGATGGCCCGATCTCATCCTCCTCGCCTTCGTCGTCCAACTCCATAACGTCGGAGTTCGGGGAGGACGGTTCTGAGTTCCAATCATCGTCTGCGAGACTCTTTCGTTTCCGCGTCTGGCCAGCCATGCCCGGCAGCTCCAGGGAATCGCCGTTGACGAAGCGTGACAGTGCACTCTCCCCGCCTTCACTTTTGAGGAGTTTTGAGTATGTGATCTTGGGAATGTCAGTGCGCAAGAGGAAGGTGGTGGAAGGATGATGGATGTGCTCAAGCAGGCGGAGCCAAAAGGAACAAGAGAGAAGGTGCAGAGAGGGCTATGGAGTGCAGGGAAACAAGAACGAGGGTGGAGGAAGATGAAGATGCCGTGAACGCAAGGCGTTGATAAAGTAGGGCTAGGTAAATAGGTCGGGAGGCGAGCAGGAGGTGAGCTGTAACACTGCATACCTACTTACTCACAGTGGCACTAGGGCGCTGCTACAGTCAAGGTGTAAAGGCGAGTGTAAGCGTGAAAGCGACTTACCAGGTCATTTCTTCCATCTGTAAAGTCAACATGGTAGAGGGCATCCATCTCTGGCAGCTCGACTTTATCGTGGATGAGCTCGATCACCTCACTATACACTTCCAAATACTGGGCGCGGCGACTTGGAGTTATTTCGGGGATGGCAACTTCGATCGTGGGTAACGGGATTGCTTCTTCCACAAACAAGCTGCTCTCGAGATGGTGCTGGTCGAGGCTGATGCCGGCCTCGACGACTTGGCCTGCATCGACGTTGGCTGGCTGCATGACGACGTCTGGTACGGCAAAAGACGACTCCGGGCTCAGGCCTGCGGGATGGTCGGGAGTGGCAACATCTTCCATCGTTTCAAGCGCCTCACGAGGCAGGTCGGGGAGCTCATCCTCGACCTCCATGTGTGAAAGCGTATCCATCGTTGTTGGGTTTGCTCGGGTCTGCCAGCTGCCCATAGAGTTGTTTGAGGCGAACACTGAAACAGAATTTAGACATATTGCATGACTCCCCCCTCCATGTGAGTTGAATGAAGCTGGTCTAGTGGCAAAGCAAGACGCTGGGCCTATTGTTCACTTTTGAACAATTACTAAGATAGGGACAGAGTCAAGTGAAGACGCGGTTTTGAAGACCGACTCACGCGTCGCCTAGTTAAAACGCCCCACGAACCACCTTCCCGACATGCGGCTATCCGCATTAGTTCAAGTTCAGGGTGCCAGGAGCAAATCAGGTCTCACAGGAGCGCTGACCGCCCTGCTGAGATAATCAGACTATCCCACCTATGTCAATGGTCCGTGGCAGAAAAAGTCGATGGAATTTCCTATTCAGAAGTCAGGTTGAATACTGAGACAACAACCTGCAGCTAGTTCAAGGAGATATTGTATTTCTGCTCCTTATAACATGCAATGATACGTTCAACGCAACGGCCTCTTACAGGCCTGTCCAGGCATCTTCGCCCCTTCACCAATAGCCACCTGGGCCTCGCCATCCTCCCCGTTATCCTCGCCCGCAATGCCAGCCTCTCCGCGATCCATCGCGGCATGCGACGATCGGATCGAGCCACAAATGGTGGCGCAGGATTTTCCGACAAGTTCGCAGAGCGACGGGTTGCGGGCCCTAGCAGGAACTCAACACGGAAGGCTATAGATGGAGCTGGCTCCATGCGACAGCGGCAGAAACTTAGGAAAAAGCTGGAACGGAAGATGGATGAGGACGAGGAGGATGCGGGCCCTCGATCCAGGCGAAAGCGCTTTGTCGACCCCGACTCGCCGTTCGGAAAGAGCAGCTTGGTCTACCGGTTGAAATACGGTGACCTGAAGGAATTGGCCGATCGCGTGCCCATTCGGAAACCAGAAGAGCCGCCTCCCTTTCGCAGGTTGGAGCCTCGACGAACACCTCGCGAACAAACGGAGAAACCATATCCGGCGGAGCGCACCGGTCGAAGAGGTGAAGAATCGCGGCCGGCCATGCGAAACGGGGAAAAGCAGGACCGTCCTCGTCGTAACGACAGGCAATCGGAGTCGCCATTTCACAAGACCCGGGGAACCGCGCAATCTCGAACAGGTTGGCGAGATGGAGAGGGAAATGATGGTTCCCGTGTCCGTGAAAGGCGATCGGAACCGCCCTCCCGTAATAATCAAAGGACAGAAACGTCCCGACCGCCGCGCACAGATCAGCCACGCAGGGATCAAGATGGCGAAAGCCACGAGCGAGAAGAGAAGCCAGCAAGAAAGAGGAGTATGATGCCCATGACCATCAAGTACACCACCGCTGCATCTCAGTTTCTATACGGAAGATCTGTCGTCCAAGCTGCTCTACAACAAGGTAGGCGCAAGCTGTACAATCTCTATATACAGGAAGGGGAGAACCAGAAACATTCCAAGGAAGACAGCCAGATCACAAGGCTTGCGACGGCGCAGGGTATCCCCGTCACGGCAGTGCCAAAGGACGACCAGCGTCTAATGGATAAAATGAGCATGGGACGGCCGCACAACGGTTTTGTTCTGGAAGCGTCGCCGCTGCCTCAACTTCCCGTCGCCTCTCTGGGGAAGCTGGATGTCGAGGCTGGCAAGGCAGGATTCCGGGTGGAGCTGAACCACCAGACGAAGGAAGAAGAAGCCATCAACGGGGCCGACACTTTTGTTCCGCGGTCAAGCGGCACCAAGCGCAAGCCGTTCGTTCTACTATTGCACGAGATCCTCGATCCAGGCAACCTCGGAGGCCTGCTGCGAACGGCGAGCTACCTCGGCGCGGACGCCGTGGGCATCACCACCCGGACCTCGTCAACCCTCACTCCGGTGGTCCTGAAGTCCGCTGCGGGGGCCGTGGAGGAAGTGACCATCTTCAACATCGACTCGCCCATCGAATTCATCGAGGAGTCCCGGAAAGCAGGGTGGAAGACTTATGCCGCCGTGGCGCCGCCCGACTACAAGCTGCTGCAGAGGCACGGGGGCAAATTCATATCCACGGACACCGTCGAAACGACCAGTCCCTTGGACAGCGACCCGTGCATCCTTGTCCTCGGCAACGAGGGCCATGGTCTGCCCAAACCGGTCAAAGTGGCCGCAGACTACGAATTGTCTGTGCCGCGATTTGTCGCCAACAGCTCGGTGGATAGCTTGAATGTCAGCGTCGCAGCTGGATTGCTGTGCCATGCGTTTATGAGAGAGCGTGTACGTGTGCCTGGCGGTCATGCCGAAGAGGAGAGCGAGCAGCTCTTTTGAGACTTTGACTGGAAACAAGTCGCTATGCTGTACACTATATATGTAAATTACCGACTACTTTGTACATTGGGGGATGATTATGGCCTTTTGTATTCTACCTTTTTGTTTTTCTACGACCCCGAGGCATGTATAGAGTCCACAAACATCGCAAACTACTTGTACATATTCCGCAATCCGACGCTTTAATGTCCATCTTTTGTTTGATCGTGAAGCTGCATCGCCCAAGTGAGTCTACCCAGCCATGGAGGCAGACAGGGGCCGACCCTTGGCGCATCCGTGCAGGCCTGTTCTGCAACCCACCACGTCGGGTTTTGCCCGGTTTCCCAGCCACCCGGCCTAGCTAGGTATCAAACAAAACAACTGGGCTTCCGACGAGACCGCGAAAGATCGTGTACAGCTTCCATCCGGAGTGTCCTTTCTGTAACAAGGCACTCTCTCCCTACACTTGCTTCATTCATCTTCCTTGGTCGGCAATATTTGATCGGAAGCAATACGGTTCATCACAACCGCGTGTATGTCATATCGGCGTCGGATCTACGCTCAGCAGACTCCAGCACGAGTACTACGATACTCCGCGGTTGATACCCCGACGCCTGCTGCTTAGAGAAGGCTCACAATGTGGCCTTGCATGCCGCTATATGCGCTGCCTGTGTCACTGCTCGCCCTCTTGTTGCAGGCGACGGCTGCCCAGCATGCGCCCACAGCCATCAAGAAGCTGTCGCTAGATTCCGGCGAAAAGCTGCTGGCGGAACACATGGCCTTTTCGCCATTCGTGCTCCCATTCATTTCCTCTCTCGGCGACGATCTGAACGTTACCACCACGCGATTCTACCGGCGTGCCTTTGCACCCCACGTCGACGACGGCAGCAGCAATGTTCTACGCCGCGCAGCCGAAGCGCTGGCCATCCTACGGCGGCAGTCCTCGTGTCCTTCGGGAACGAATCCTTGCCTAGACATTGGAGCGCCCGATAAGTGCTGCCAGGACGGGACGTACTGCACCGAGGTTCCGGATGAGTCGGTGGGACAGGTGACATGCTGCCCCCGGGGCGGAACGTGCGGCGGCGGTGTTGGGGAGTGTCCGGGAGACTCTACAAGCTGTCCGGCCTCTCTAGGAGGAGGTTGCTGCATATCAGGCTATGTGTGTCAAGGCAGCGGATGTAAGCTACTCCTTCAAATGGGCTCCTTTTGGCACCACTGCTAATCATGGTCTCGTTAGGTATACGAAGTGAGCTGGCATTTCCCAGCCCGACAACGACGCGGACCCAAGTCACAACAAGAACCCAGGACGAATCGCCGCAGACCATCACAACCACCAGGACAACGGTGATTGACGGGGAACAATCGACCGTGGTAGTCACTCTCACGGTGACCGAGGAGCCATCCATCGAACCGACCACGGTGACCAGGACCGAGATAATCACAGCCTCGGGGCCGAGCACTGAAACTGTGACCGCTTCCGCGACCAGGACGGTAACAGGCGGTGCCCCGTTCCGGCCGACAACCGAGCCGGCCTCGTCAACGAACGCACCATCCAGCGAGTCGGACACCACGCAGCAGGGCTGTCCTACTGGTTTCTACGGATGTCTAGCGACGCACGGGGGAGGCTGCTGCCGCACCGACCGCAACTGCGAGACGCACTCGTGCCCGGCTCCGGACCGCACGACGGTCGTCGACGCCGGCGCGACCATCGTCGTGCCCGCCGACGACGTGCCTCCAACCGTGGAGGCGACGTGCGCCGACGGCTGGTTCTTGTGCGGGGCAGACGCCGGGCCAGTCGCGGGATGCTGCCCGGAGGGCTTCGACTGCGGGACGGCCAGCTGCTTCACCGTGTCGAGCAGCCAAACTGGACAGGTGCAGAAGGTCTTTCCGGACGAGGCAGCCGCGAGCAGTGGGGCTCAAGCGTGTAGTTTCGCCGTCATGGGGACATTTGTGATGGTGATGGTGTTTCTGTAGATGGTGCGATGAGTGCGGCGGAAATTGAGCATGACCAGTGATTGGAAGGCAGCGAGCGAACATGGGGGAATGGGACATACGGTGCTACGCAATAAACGACGATACGACGAAGCGAGATTGAGCTGCAGGTTTTCGATTCAAGAGAATATATATCACCCGTAGAATCTGTAACATATAAAGAATGAAGATATCGGAAGTACAATCACCAATGACCATCAAGACAAGTTTCGCCGGACAATCGGCCAGGAACTAGTGGCATCAAAAGATTGTGTTGAGCCTTTCAGTTCGGTGACCTTTATTACAGAGGACGTGCAGATGTCTTCTTTATCATATGCACCTAGAGATAAAGGAGAAACTGTCAGTTGATACGGTCACAAAGTAGGTAGCTTGATGCTGATTTAACGACTGCCACACTTGTATCGCAAGCCTAGCTCTTAGGGAACAGAAGTAGCTGTACACACTATCCGATGCCTCTGTTTGGCCAAATACTAGTCTGCAAGGGAACCGAGGTCAATGGCGCGTCAAGGGGGTCGTGCCCTAACAGCGTCGTCAACACAGCCTAAGCCCATCCTTCAAATGGCAGCCATAAGTACAGCGCCTGCAATGGCCATAGCAATTCCCGGCCCTTGAGTTGGACCCGCCGCATTATCGGATTCTGTGGTGGTGGCTTCATCTTCTCCCTCCGCTGCAGAAGTCGAGGAGGGCCGGGACGTTGAGGATGAAATCTGGGTTGATGACTCGGTCGATGACTCGGTTGATGGCTCGGCTGTGGCGGCGGCGGCAGAGCCAGTGATGGCTCCTATGCCTTGAGTTCCTTCGGCTGTGTAGTACAAGCTCACAGCAGTCTCATCTGGGAACCGATCGGAGGTGCGCGTTTCACCCGTGGTGACGAAGGGAACATTGCCGTTGGTCAGAACTTCGGCGAAAAGCGACTGGAAGACGGCCGTGGGCGTGCCAGTGCAGAGGTCCTCTGAGGCAGCTGACATAACGGCGCCCCAGTATGCGCGGTCGCGCTCGTTGCGGAAGCCGTGGACGAGGAGGCAGTCCTGGCAACCAAGCCAGTCGGAAAAGTAGCTGCCGTTGCACATGCATTGGGCGTGGGCTGCGTAGTCGATGGAGTCGGTGCCGTTAGGCTGGCAACGTGACTCAATGTCGACGATTTCAATGCATGGAGGCCGCGTGCCGGCACCAGGTGCCACGGTGGGATAACAGACCTCGGGTTGCTCTGCGCTGTTTTCGTTTGTGTCGTTGTCTTGACGAACCTCCAGGCGAGCCGAGACAGTGGGCAGCAGAGCTGCAGCAGCGACAAAGATAGAATGCTTCATTGTGCCTAAAGCTGTGTGGGTTGATTCAAGTGATGCAGAGTAATGGCAAAAGTCCCAAGAATTATGGCTATGAGCTGCGATGGAGCAATGGATGTAAGCTGAGCAAGATGATGGAGAAGCAGCGTGAAGATGCAGCCGAGGAAGTGCTCTTGTTCGCTTCAAATAGGCTCGCGAGCGCACGCTTTGCGAGGAAAGAGGTAATGGCTCGCGGTGAGTCACATGTAGGAAGCAGCTCTGCTATATAGAGCAACCAACAGCGGGAAGTGCCATGGAGGTAATGGCAGGTGCCAAGCTCACGACAGCTTCATGTCAAGGGAGGGGGGGGGGACCTGGCGCTGTCGGGAAATGAGCAAATCCCTCCTCCCAGGCCAGCTTGTACTGCTTGTGTAGCCTTATGAGTCTCGCCTGCGCGACTGCCTACCGCGTCGGTTTCCCGGCCTCTTTGCTTGGCAATGAAGCCAGCATTCGGGGGCTCTTGGTGTGCCGTGATTGGCTGTAGCCGCGTCGTGATAGAGGTGATAAGAGGGATGAAGGCAGTGCTGCCACTTTGGGTTGGGGACTTTCGGTTTCCGGTTCCTGCCAAGCCTGTCGCGAAGGATCCAATAATCCCCGCAATGGGTCAATATGAAGCTTCCAGCTTAGCAGAACCAATGACACGGCCATGTCGGACGCGATGACTAGGCTGTTCTGGAGGAGCTGTTGGTGAGCAAAGCCAACAGCATATCGCCGAAATCAGAAGCAATATGCGCTCTGTCATACCCAAGCACAGATATAACCATCCTCCACCATCTTCAGCAGTCCTTAGACCATCGCAGCCCGCTCGCGGCAGGCTGATCTTCTTCCTCCTCTACGTCAACCCATTTATGGATTGCTTGTTTCGAAAAAGGAGACGTATACAGCATCTTTCAAGCACATTGCGACGCATGTAGATATTGCCGATGTCATCACAATTGATTTTGATCTAGGCTTTCATTCATTCCCTCCTAGAATGCGACTGTACAGGAACTCAACCGATCATTTCGCCGGGCTATGCCAGGACCGGTAGCACGTGGTTGCATCCGAGAGTTATGCCCACCACCAGCTTTTACTCAGGCATGTGAGTGAAAGGCTTGGCGAGGTTCTCCTGGCAGAAGGGAAGCTTGCCAACAGTCCAAATCTCGGTGTCCTAAGCAGGCAGACTTGTCAGCATGTAGAATCCAGCTGCTTTGCTTAAGCGGGTACGCACAGGTTTGAGAGTCTTCTTGATCTCAGTGTCGAGAGTGCCAGCCTTGAGGGCGATGATCTCAGGGGCGGCATCGGGGTCGTGGGCGATGGGGGAGCCGCACTCGGAGCAGAAGAGGCGGTGGACGTCGTTGCCGGAGCTTCCCTTGCCAGTCCACTTCTTGACGGGGCCGTTAATGGTGAGCTTGGCCTTGGGCACGACGGCGACGAGAGCTGTGGTTGAGGTGTCAGCGGGAGCTTTTTTAAAGAAGCACTTCGGTCGACATGATCAAATTTGCCTTGGGGAAGCATAGATGATCAATGCCCAGCGTTTCGAAGGAGAAAGCTTCGGGCAACTGAGTGAGGTTTGACTGACAGTACGTGCTGCCAGACTGGCGCTGACAGTCGTCGCAGTGGTCGTATCCGGTCAGGAGGGGGGCATCCACGTCGGCCGTGTAGGTGACGGCCTTGCAGAGACAGTGTCCGGTGAGAGGCATGTTTACGATTGAGTGTGTAGGATAATGATTCGAGTCAGAAAGTCTTGGTTGCAGTTGAGAGAAGACGGTTCACGATGAGAGTTGAGACAGCTTTTGAACTCGAGCTCGAACGAAGGGGGGGGCCATGGCGGGGTAAAATAATGCTGCTGGCCGTCGAGCTATGGTGGGGTTCCCGTGCTGTCGACTATCCCCGTATGACGCAGCGTCGGGGGCTTTTGTGGAAAGGATTGCTGATGGACCTCGTCTCGAAGCCATTGGTGCCGCTGCGGGTGCTGTCAATAAAGGCAAGACGCCGTCGCGGCATCCTGTACATGTAGCGTTGGTGTGGGTAAGCCAACCTTGGCTCCCTGGAGGATGCATGCATCCTCGGCGAGGGCGCAACAGGGATTGTCGTCTGAGCATGTCTCGTCAATGGCGATGAGGATATGACCCGCCGCGGTACAACACTTAGGTCCTGAAGAAGGGAATTTGTCATTGTGCTGCAGGACATGGGATGCGACAATCCTGACTGCGGTGAGGGGGGACCGAACGCCGAGGATCCGGGTCCTGACTTTGAAGGACCCTGAGATTAACAGGGGTTTGCAATGATTTGGAATTGCCAGCCAGATGGTCGGAGCAGCCAGCTTCTTCCCTTTCCCCCCCTCAGCCAGCGTTAACCGTTTCCAGCTGCCAAGATCATTCACCCTGCAACTTGCATTGCGATGAGGATGCGATCCACGCTGAGAACTTTGGCGGCGAAGGGATACGACTTCGTGATCGTATCGTTCGACGGCCCGGCACCGACGAAACGTCCATGGCCCCAGGTTTGCGGTGTGATGGCTTGTCCCGTTGAGGATGTGACAGATCTCGTCACCACGGGTCTCGATTTTGCCGGTCGGCTTATCTGCTGCAGCCATTCTATTGCTGCAAATAAAGGCCGCGGCATCAATGTACGGGGCACACCGGTGGGCCTCGAACTGTTGAACGGAGCCGCCGTGAGGCATGCGATTATCGTCGTCTAAAGCTCTTGTCGGATCGCGTATTCGTCAAACTACAACAATTTGTCATTTTTGTGGCAGGGTCCCTTGCTCATTCTGACGTTTTGCGTGTAGAAGCCGTCATCATGAAGGACGTAAGAGAAGCCGAAGGGGTTCTTGTCGACATTCGCCGTTTGTCCTTCTGATTTGCTTCGGTGACCCGGCCCGCGTGTCGTCTTCTGTGCCCAAGTGAATCAGACTGCATTGCTATCTCAGGGGACAAGCACCCATTCGTTAATCGATGGATTCGAGGCGGTGGCCGGTCGCTGAACATAAGACCGCGATTCATGGTGGAAGTGCTGGAAAGATCTCTCCCAGCAAGGACTTGAAGGTTTGGTCTAGTGCAGCTCTTTGAGATTGGTGAGTGGCCTATTATTGGTACGTGGGATTGCCTAGAAATATTCCAGCAATCGAACTCACAGTGATACAATCACCACGTTCACGCCGTTGAGTCGTCAAGTCGTCAAGTCATCATCCACAGACTGACGGCTCTCGCTCCTTGGTGAAGGCTAGAAATGGTTGCTACAAAGAGCAAATGGGTCGCCGTATAGCACATTGGTACAACTTTCACATTGCAGTAAAACGAAAGAGACAGAACTAATTGGCCTGAGGGGAATGGAAAGCGCTGATATAACTACGCGAGGCAGTCTTCAATGGAGGCCCTCGCCATCAAGGTTCCCGTCTTCTTGTTCCCCATGCCATTTCGACGTCAGCGGGAGTACATTCAGCCCAGAGAAGATAAGTATCCGTCCCTCCACATGCACGGCTTTCGCGAGTAGCGGTACTTCCTCTAGCCCCCTTCCAGGTACCGCTGCCCGCAGCGGAAATGACCACCCTTGCATCTTTGGGCACAACCCCGCGATGCCGTCCCATCTGGACTTTGCGAATAGGCTTGCAAGCATCCAACAGCATTGTGTTCACTACTTCAGGGAATAGCAGCAAAGGAAAATTTCGGCAGAAAGAGTTGCGGTCATACAAACGGCCTTACGAGTCGTTAGTCACTCGCCTGTCGCCTCCCAGTCATAGACCCTTTGGCAACTGTTAGGCATTTGGCGTGTGTGCCTGCACAGCCTTACCGCCCCGCTAAATCCTGCCCGGTTGACTCAGTCATGGCCTCCACCGAATTCCATCACGTTCTCCATCCAAGTCTCCTCCACGCCACCGTTGCTCTCTACCCGTTGTTAAGCACACGAGCACTTCAAAACACAGCGTTGCAACTTCTTCAACAACAGCACAATCCTCCAATCTTCAAAATCCTATCCACGATCCAGCTTTCAATCCCGCCAAGCATTCTATTCGACAACCCCACCATCAATAATGGCTGACGACTGGGATACCGTTACCAAGATCGGCAGCAAGGTCCGAGGACCTGGCAGCGGCCAGCGAGAGACTGTTGTTCGAGGAAAGAGTGCCCTGAACGCTGCTCAGCGAGCAGGCAGTCTGACCACCGAGAAGAAATTCTCCTCGGCCAATGCTGTATGTGCAAACCCCACGCTTTGTGCCGCAACCTTGCCTCGTTTGCTTACTGACACGCTTATCCTACAGTCCGGCGGCCCTGAGGGTCAACGCATGACAAAGGTCGATCGTTCCGACGACATCATCAAGCCCAACACCGTCGGCAAAGAGGTCGGCGATGCCATTTCCCAGGCACGGCAGAAGATCGAGCCCAAGATGACCCAGAAGGACCTTGCCACCAAGTGCAACACCACGCAGTCCGTCGTTGCCGACTTCGAGAGGGGAACCGCGACGCCAGATCAGAAGGTCCTCTCCGCTATGGAGCGGGTGCTCAACGTCAAGCTGCGGGGAAGCGGCATTGGCCAGCCCAAATTCCCCAACAAGAAGTAAATCGAATTTCCCATCTACCCGGACAGGGGTACCTGAATTGAGCACAAAGAGCCGAGCCAAGGACCGGCGCTTAGAAAAGATTCTGCGACGTGTTGGGTAGTACCTGGCACGGTTCATGCGGTGCGTGGGCTGGTACGAGACGGATAGAGGGGCAAGTAGACCGTGACATTTCTAGCGAAAGGATAGGCTCCAAGGCTGTTGAACCAAATCAAACAGCTATTTCATATTACCTCCTGATAGGCTACCGTGTCGTTTGATCATGTTGTGTATCTTGTTGTGGCCGTCGGGTTACATGGAGCCAGTCCATTGGGAAAGCCTGGGCTTCTAAAATGGCTGCAAACCTGGGAACTGACAATTGCACCTCTACACTCTACGGTCTCAGCTTGGGGTCATCAGGGGCGGCTCGTGGCAAGCTTGCTTTCAAACACACCACTCCCGGCCGGCTGCATCGCCAGGCCTGCCAGCTGGCAGAGGGCTTTCTCGCTCTAACGCATGCCGGCCTGCTCAGTGAGCCCTTCTAGTACTGTGAGCTCTCACTTTCTCGCTTTCTCGCTGTTCTGAACTTTCAACCCTCTCACCAGCTTTCTCGCCCCTTCAGCGGTCGAACGTGGCCAGTTTTTCATGTCAGTCGAGCCACGATGGACTCGGAGCACAGCATCTTGACCACAAGCCCGTCGATGAGCTCTAGCGAGACAAACGAGAGCATCATCAATCGCAAGCGGGAGCACAGGGGCCTGCCGAGTAGCTTCTCGTCCAACCTCAGCCGCCGCATCTCCCCTCCTCGCCCACAGGCTCGCGATGCCACGCCGCGCGGGAATCGGTCGGTCAAGTCCATAGTGGCTTGGCTAGAGTCTTCGCCAAATAGCCCAAACCCCTCCCAGAAAACGAACGCTGCATCTATCGCGAAGCATGTTTCTCCAACTGCTGGGGTCAAGCATAGCAAACATCAGTATTCGCAGCCGGATGTGGAGGAGTATTCGTTGACCCTTCTAAATTATCGAAAATACTTCACGGAAAAGCCGCTTGGGAGATGTCTTGATGATGCAACTCAGAATGAAACTGTCGATTTACCAGTTTCGGAGATTCCCAAAGGAGTGAAGCAGGATTCCAGTATCTGCAGCAATCCTACATCCGTTCACGATGCAAGCCCAGCTAGCGGGAGCAGGCCCAGTGTCGAGGGCGACTTAGCATCTATGAAGCAGATTGAACATGAGAAGCTGGTGATTCATGAGTTCTCCCAGACTCGACGAAAGTCCACCGAGGTCAAGGCGTTTTAGAATCACGTCCGAGCCTACATGTGGATATCAGATGAGGAGGTGGAAAATGGTGCAGACTTGGCCTTCCAGCAGGAACTCTTAGTTCCACCGCTAAATGTTTCCTCGAGGTGCGTATTCAAAGAGAAGTTATACGTGCAAAATATGATGCTTACGAGATCATCAGAAAGAGTTCGGCTCGGAGCACTGCCTCGCAGTATTCCGACACCCTTCCCACGCCTTCCTCGACTCACGACCCATCCATGGTTGGCAAAGACGACTACTTCCGACAGTTGCGGCTGAACAGCGACAAGGAGACACGGAATTGGTTGCCCATGCCTACGGAAGTGTGACTTCAACTCGGCGGCGATAAACGCCTTTTAACGGCAAGGTTTGACATTGGCTAAGAGAGCACCGGAAAGAGTGTCAGGAGATAAGATTACGGCGGCGTTGCTTTGAGAGGAATACTTTGTCCCCGGTGTGGTCGGTAGATAAGTACACAAGGAATTATGCTATAGTCACCTTGCTGAGTTGTTCGAGATCAAGGGCGTCGTCCGTTCGGTTAGCACTGGACGATGTCCAATTAGCACATATTTGCTTTTTTCGAAAACAATGCGATTGCAAGACCACATTGCGCTCCGTGATATCTTTAAATCCTTTTTAACATTTGCGCCGATCATGATGCTCATTCTTGCCGCTCGCTTCCGACTCTTCACGCAGACACCTTAGCACTATATTTGGCTGCCGCTGTATCAAACAGAGAGCTCTTCTCCTCCAGATCCACCACCAACTGATGCTGGGGGTCAACCTTCTTCAGTGATCTATAAAGCATCAGTACTGCGATGTCGTGACGGCGTGTACTGTTGACATACTCAAACAGCTCCGAGCCGTCGCTTCCGGATACAACTGTTAGCACCAGCAGGTTGGCAATGGCCTCGGCATACTGCGGCTCCTTCTGGAGCGCCTGCTCCAAGGCAGCCTGGCTCTCCTCCAAACGACCGAGGTGCAGTTCGCACACAGCCTGCGAGACGAGGGTTCGGACCGAGGACGTGGATGGGGCTTGCGCGAGCTCCTCGAATACGTAGAACGCCTGCTGGTACTTCTCACCGCCCTGTGCGTGAATGTTAGCCAATGACCCAAACGCTCCTTGCCAAGGGCGTGCCTACCAGCCTCAGGCCAACCCAGGATTCGGCCAAGTTGACGAGCAGGCTATCCTGGGCCCATCTTCGTGCTGCGGTGACCTCCTTGATGGCCAGGTCGGTTCGGTTCTGTTGCAGGTGGATCTGGACGATTAATGCGACGGCGTCCACTGTGAACCAAATCAATACAGTCACGGCGGAAAGAGCAGCAAGGGATACCCACAGCTACCTTGGTGCTGCGACAACAATGCGAGAGCCTCCTCCGACTTGCCGGCATTCTGAAGCACGATGCCACCAATGATCTGCACTGTCGTGTTGTCGGCAGCAGATGAGGCCAGCTTCTCAACGGTCTTGACCGCAGAATCGATTCTTCCCAGACTGCACTCCGCAAGGGCACCAAGACTCTCCAGCTCCGGCTCCGATTGTCCCTTGACCTCGGCGAGCACGTCTTCGGCTTGTCCCAGGGCAATGCGTGCCCGAAGTACCAGGACGCGGGCGGGGAGGGCGTTCTCGGGCGAGAAGGACGAGGTGTCGAAATCGACGACTTCTTGGAACTGGCCCTGGTGGAAGTGATTGTGGATGTTGATCAGTTCGCCCTCGGCTGAGTAGGGATCCATCGTGGGCGGTTGTTGCGGTGGTTGGCCGGTTGCAATGGGCTTCGAAAGAACACCTAACGATGCTATCCCAGGAGGTCAATCAACTGGTGGGGGCTCCCTTTACCGGTGGGCTTAGTGTAGTTTAGTGTACAGCCAGGCAAGGTGAGCTCACCGGGGTGAGCGGACCTGGTGTGGCTAGCCTCCAGACAAGGCTACGAAGTGTGGCTCGACCGCCTGCGCCACAAGCCCGCCTTATCCGGCAAAGCGCCGACCCTAGCTGCCCACAAGTCGAGAAATCACCAAAAGCACCAAATTTCCACTCAGCACTTGGAACTTTGCATCACCAAACCCCCACGAAACGACAACCCGCACAGAGTCGTCAAGATGGTACGTTTTCACGCGCAAAGACCCTTTGATTCGCAATGCATCATGTACAGGGCGAATACGAATGGCTTTTTATCCCTTCCAACGACGACGATGGTTCCGGCGGGCCACGCGATGACAGTCTTGAAGAGGGGGTGCAGAGCAGCATAGTAGGATCATTACCGTGGGAGCGAATTCGATGCTGGAGATGATGATGCGTGGGAATCTCGAAGGCGCAGTATCTCAACGACGTTTCCACCTTGCGACACGGATCGATTTCTCATCCAATACACCAAAGACTGTCACGCGCACCCGCCGGAATCCGACGTTGCAGTGCCCGACGATTGAATTCCTTCACGTAGCTAACCTCGCCGGACAGGTCAACATTCCCAAGACCCGCAACACCTACTGCAAGGGCCGCGAGTGCCGCAAGCACACCCAGCACAAGGTCACCCAATACAAGGCCGGCAAGGCCTCCCTGTTCGCCCAGGGTAAGCGACGATACGACCGCAAGCAGTCCGGTTACGGTGGTCAGACCAAGCCCGTCTTCCACAAGAAGGCCAAGACCACCAAGAAGGTCGTGTTGCGACTCGAGTGCGTCAAGTGCAAGACCAAGTCCCAGCTGGCGCTCAAGCGATGCAAGCACTTTGAGCTGGGGTACGTTNCCCCCCCTCTCATTCCCATCCTTTTCCGATACAGTGGTGTATGTATGAGACTAACCTGGCTTGTTTGTGCAGTGGTGACAAGAAGACGAAGGGTGCTGCTCTGGTTTTCTAAGTGGGTTGTCTTGTTTGGGTCGCTACAAAACTCATGCTTCTCCTTGCGGCATATGGGCATCATGGACTTTGGCGAAGGGGGGTACATGTCCTCGGCTGAGGCACACGTTGGTAGGGAATCAATAAAACTCTCTACATGACATTCAATACCATTCAAACGACCACAGGGACTTGTCAGACGTTTCTCTTGCAAGTGAATCGCGGGGTGTTCCTTTCCACTTGAATGGTTTCCGTCACCACTGGCTTCAGAGTTGTGACACGCATATAACCATCCAAAGCGCATGGCTCGTATCACAACTTACCACACTTGGTGTAGCATTGCTAGCACGTCGCAAGCCTCACACGCGGATGGCTTCGATCTTACCGTCCTTCTATTTCTATATGCACGATCTAGTCCACGTCTATTGCATACAAGGCACGTCTAGAAGCCCTCTCCCAGCAGGATGGTGCGGCCGCCACCATACCACAGCGGTCCATTGCGAGCATCCAGACCCCTCTCCTGTCCCACAATCCATTCTCCGACAAATTCCCCATTGCTCACGTCCCAAACCTGATCTTCGAGCCATTGGTTGATCTCATCTATGGCCTGTATCCACTTCTGCCTCTTTTCGGGCGTGTCGTGGTCGTCGTGGTTCAGGTAGCGACCGAGTGTGATGTGCGCACTTGGCACCTGATATCGCGATCCGACCTCGATACCACCGTCCTTGACCTTGTCGAAGATGTCTCTTCGGAGGTGGTGATAGGTGTAGTCGTCGCCTTTTACGACGCCTTCTTCCACGTCCGGGGCCACTGGAGCAGGGGAGATACTGGACTCTCCTGATGCGGGTAGGAAGGAGAGGGCAAAGGCCGAGAGATCGTATGAGATCATTGGCTTGACCAACCGGGATCTGTTTAGTCGGGTGTGGCTTGTGATGCTAGGAATAGAGGGCCGCAGAGTAGACACAAGTGAGCCGATCTCTTCCGGCGTCTTGGAGAATGCCACCTCCAGAACCGTCATGTGCATCTTCCATGCAGGCATCAACCATACGCCTACGGCCAGTTAGTTTTCTCTCAATCACCTGTTTCGTGTGCTTAGCACATACCGGGAGCTGCATCCTTGAGACGCTGCTGGACATGTGTTGCCAGGCGAATCACATGATCGGGTGGCCTAGCCCAGAACACGAAACAGTTCCGAGGATCTTTGAAGCCAGGCTCAACATCCGGTACCTCGAGTCTCAGCAGGTATTGGTCGATGATGAGCTCTTTGAAGTCCGAAGCAAGGAACTTTTCCTTTTGTTGAGCGTTACGCTTGGTGCGGTGGGCTGCGTAGAGCTTCCGGATTTCGTCCTTGACGGCAGTGTAAGCCTATCGGTTCACCACTCGTAGGGGTTGAGAGATTGTACTTGCATGTCTGTTGTCGCAGGCACTGATGAAGGCTGCATAGGGGTTCTCGCCGGGCCTCAGTTGGATCCCGGACAAGTCCTCGAGCTTGTTCCGGGTGTCTTCCGGGATAGGGGTGCCGGTCATATTGAATAGTTGTAGCGAATAGTACACTCTGGAGATGTCCCTTTAAAAACAAAATGTCTAAGCAGTAGAAGTGAATAAGTATATCTAACGGTCAAAACTGTACCGCTCTCGGACCTCCTGAGCGCGGGAGAGCAAGCGTTATTTCAACACCATCAGCCCGCTTACTAAGCCATGATTGCGATGAAGGTTGAGAGATCGGATACGAGGAAATACTGCAATCTCACGATGGACGGCGAATGGCTAATTGCGAATGCGCATGCAATTTCTACAGCTGACGCGGTGATCCAGCCCGCACGCTCTCGGTGGGTATCCAAACGAGGCAGTGCTCACGTCTAATTTCAACCTCAAAGCTTCTCCAGGCGCCCCGTCCGCGGCGGCAGCAGCACTTTGATCCTAGGTTCCGCTACGCCGGATGACTCGAACTCGACGAGCTGACAGTCCTCGTCGGCTACTCCACTCATGAACTGGGACACGACAAAGTTTAGGGTCGTCCCCAGAGGACCCAGCGTCACCATGGGTGCATGCCACGTGCCCGCGCCGTAGGTGACGGCTTGGCTCTTCGTTGCCAGGAACGCCTTGAGGCCGCCGAGGTCCGGGAGTCCCCTGCCGGGCACATCAGTCCCTTGGGGAACCGGGAGGCCCTCGTCTGCGCCGCTGGGAGGGAGGCTCGGTGCGACGATCACCAGGTAGGACGAGGCGGAGGAGTCGACGGGCGAAAAGGTCTGTGTGGTGAAGGGATGCCTCTCCAGGAAGCGGACGGTGAACTGGTGGGGTCTCCCGGCGCCGGGGGAGGTGAGCTGGCGTGCCGCGGTGCAGAAGACTGACATGGCCGGCTCGCTGGTCCCGCTGGGCGATTGGCCGTACAGGTTCCTGATGCGGCTCATGCTGCGGTACTGGACGGCGAAGCCCTGGTTCGCCGAGAAGGCATTTGGCGGGAGCGTCGAGGCGTGGACGTCGAATGAGCTGGGGTGGACGTCAGGTCGTGGGTTGGACACGACATCCCCAAAGGGCGCAAATGCCTCTTGCGTCAAAGGCACGGCCGTGACTTGAACGTCAGTGTCGCCAATTTGTATGCGTATTGTCATGGTGGCCCTGAGTCGTTGGTAAGGTGAAAGCCAGGCCAAGGCGAGGCCGAAGTCGTCGGTTTCCAGCGTGGGACCATTGCCTACCCTAGACGGTCGCTAGTCTGGGCTATCGTGTGCGAGGCTCTTCAGTTGATTGCATCCAGGAACCTTTCAGCGGTTGTGTAGAGGTACTGATGTAGAATACATGGATCGTTTGATCTAGGATACCTGGTCACTCCGATTCGCCCATTGAGATGTTGTACGTGGAATGTGATGCTTGTCTCTTAAAACTGCATCATTCTACATCCAACCATGCTACTGAGGTGAGGCGGCTGGTATACAGCCACTTCGACCAGAGTATGTTCGTGTACACAAACAAAGAGCAAGAAGAACATGGACCAAATTAGACCACATCGCATCTACTGCCACCCTCGTAAGACAGACACGCGCATCGTCGACTTCACATCCCCTCGGCGACATCGAGCGGTGGACGCTCCGCTCGTCTCTGGCAACCCCCACCATACGCAGGGAGGAGAAGCGACCCCGTGGCCGGAATTGGCAGTTGAATGGACATTCCCGCCCATCAAGCGCCGATGGCCCGCAGCTGATTCGCGGGACCTTGCATCCGGGACCCCAAACGGTGTCGACGTGAACCATGGAAAGCTCCGTCGTGAGGCTGGGGGAGACGGTGTCTTTCAATGTCCGCATATACCTCGAACAAAGGGAATTCTGGCCATCATCGAAGACGTCAGAGTGCCCCGGAAGTCTTGAGGGATTGCTCGAGATATCGCCCACATTCTATGCTGAATGAGAGAAGGGCTTCCATGTAGCAATAATCTATCCGAATGCGCCATGATACGAAAAGCGACGATGGGGTCTTGGAGGACCTCGTCTCCCGAGACAACAACCTGACGAACAACATCAACGTCAACAGCAACGCCTATCCCCGCAAACCAACCCGCCAGCTCTCCTACAGCGACCTCCCACGAAGCTTCCACGCCACGCAACCACCGTCACCGCCCGCAGAACCAGAGAAGCCCCCGCCGGTATCATGGAAGGACCTTCCTCGCAAGAAGCAGCTCCTCATCATCACCCTCGCCCGCATCAGCGAGCCTCTCGTCCAGTCCTCCCTGCAGGCCTACATGTTCTACCAGCTCAAGTGGTTCGACCCCTCGCTGTCCGACTCGACCATCTCCGCCCAGGCCGGCGTGCTGCAGGCGAGCTTCACCGCGGCCCAGTTCATGACGGCCCTGTTCTGGGGGCGTGTGGCTGACTCGAGGCGCTTCGGTCGGAAGACGGTTCTGTTGATAGGTCTGCTGGGCACGGCGCTGTCGTGCCTCGGGTTTGGCTTCTCCAGGTCGTTCTGGCAGGCTCTCATGTTTCGTACGCTTGGCGGTGCTACGAACGGCAACGTTGGTGTCATGCGCACCATGTAAGCCCTCAGCGCGCTCAATCCCCTCGACACTGTAATACTCACACAACAATACTAGGATCAGCGAGATCATCCGTGAGAAGAAGTATCAATCGCGTGCCTTCCTGCTCCTGCCCATGACATTCAACATCGGCGCCATCATCGGGCCCATCCTCGGCGGCATCCTCTCTGACCCAGCAAGCGCCTACCCCGACGTCTTTGGCGACGTTGGCTTCCTCAAGAGGTTCCCCTACGCAACCCCTAACATCGTCAGCTCGCTGTTCCTCTTCGCAGCCGCAACCGCCGTCTGGCTGGGCACCGAGGAGACGCACGAGGCGCTGAGGGATAGATCGCCGGATTTGGGTACTAGGGTTGGGCAGAAGCTGAAGCGGATGCTGCGGCGGCGGTCGGCGAGCTTGACGGGGGTGGCGTACTCGTCTCTGCCCACCGATGATGTCGAGTTGGCCGAGGAGGACGCAACGCCGCTGCCGAGGCCGCCTGCCAGGCGATACACGCAAAGACTGCCGTTCCGGCGAGTCTTTACCCGCAACGTGGTGATGACGCTGCTCTCCAACTTTCTCCTGGCGTTCCACCTCGGGACCTCCAACTCGTTGTGGTTCGTCTTCTTGTCAACGCCCGTGTACGATCCCAAAACATCAAGGCACAAGATTGGACTGCCGTTTCATTTCACCGGTGGACTAGGCCTGCAGCCGCAATCCGTCGGCTTGGCCATGGCGATCCTGGGCGCCATCGGCATTACTCTACAGCTAGTCCTGTATCCACGCATCTCCTCGCGTTTCGGAACCGTGACTTCGTGGAGAACGTTCCTTACGTGTTTCCCCTTGGCGTACTTGCTGATGCCGTACCTATCCGTTGTGCCCAGCACATCCCCGCCGCCAGCCGCCAAAACAGGGCCTGCGATATGGGCGGCCATCTTCGGAGTGCTGTTCATCCAAGTCACGGGACGGACCTTTGCGCTGCCGTGCCAGACGATCCTGGTCAACAACTGCTCGCCACACCCCAGCGTGCTGGGCACCATCCACGGACTCGGCCTCAGCGTTAGCAGCGCGGCGCGAACGATCGGCCCCGTGGTCGGTGGCGTTGTGTACGGCTACGGTCTCAACCATGGGCTGGTCGGCCTGGTCTTCTGGGCGCTGAGCGGCATTGCTGTGCTCGGGTGTTTGGCGAGTCTGCTCGCCACTGAAGGTGACGGGCACGAGATATGGCTTCACGGTGATGACGATCGGGAAACGGTAGAGACGCGCCGGCAGAATAACACATAAAGGACCAGAAAAACTCACGACCCTTCGAGGGGGATGAATAGAAGGACGGCTAGACTCCTAATTATTATACATGATACATGATACACGAATGCAACCGTCAATATGATGCCCGATCACCTCCAAGCCAAGTCCGAAACACCCGCTGTGACCCAAAGACTCTTTGTTTTCCAATTACCATAGAAATGACGCCAATACTACTCGCATGCAGAGCATTTTGTTATGTGAATTCCCTTGGCTTCACAGGCGCATCATAGCCTGCGCCGACATCGTCGTCCTTGAACCTTTGACTCCTCCATGGAGAGGCGGGCATGTGGATAGGGTTCGAGTCGGCCTCGTAGATGGGCTCGACAGAGGGACCCGGATTGTACGGTGGAGCACTCTGCAGCTCGTGCGCCGGGTACTGGGGCTGCGGCGAGGGCTGCTGGTCTTGGTAGTTGTGGCGCTGGGGGTGCTGATAGCCGCCGTATGTGGTGAGCGGGCGACTGGCTGCACCGGGCCTCCTGCTGTTGAGCCACATGAGAACAGCGCATCCAATGAAGATGAACATGAGGATGCCGGCCAATACTCCAGCGTACCTCGCCTCGAGTGCGAAGAAGAAGCCACTGCGGAGAGAAGTTAGCATGGCAGTCCATAGAAACCTATTTGGGAATGCCTGAACGTACGCAAATGCATTGATGAGACCAAATAACAGCATCACTCGTCCAACCCAGATATGAATCTGACCATATCGGGATGGGCCTTGATTCGTTTGGTGTTTCTTGTGGTGGAGGAAACCGAGGACTAGCTGGGAGATGACGGTGGCAACAATGATGATTCCCAGGATTTGGTGGGCGGAGTCGAAGTGCATTGACTGTGCATTGGGTTAGCAGGAAGTTGGCCATGCTGGGGTGAAAGGACTTACACGCTGGTACAGCCTGCTAGCAAGAATGCCCAGAACCAATCCCACAAAGACAAACACCGAGGACACCATCTGATTGACGGCATGCCACTTGACCCAGCCGAAGATGCGGAGCATGAGGACACCCTGGGGGAAGAGCAGCGCGAAGGCAAAGACCATGAAGATACCGTGCACGACGGCAATCCAGTACACCTGGCGCTCACGATGCATCAGGCCCTCGGCGCCGCTCGTCGCCGAGTCCTCGGTCAGCACGGGCGGATCGGCACTACCCTGCGTGCGTCGCATGTCGATGGTGAAGGCGCCGAAGCGGCTGTGGAACTTGAGGCTGGCCGAGGGGCTGTCGCTGCCGAAGCTGGACCGGGGCCCGGCGGCGTAGATGGCGTGCTGGTTGCTGTCGGAGACGTCGATGTAGCCCCTGCTGGTGCCGCCGGCGGGCCAGCTGCGGCAGTGGGCGGTGCAGCGGGCGTAGAAGTAGGTGTAGTCGTCGCGCACGCCGGTGCCGTTGAGGACGTCGTACTCGAGGTCCGGGAAGTGGCGCGGCTCGGTGTTGGTGGTGGACAGGCGCGGGGAGAAGGTGACGTTGTCGCCGGCCTCGTTGCGGTAGATGATGAGGTACAGGGCGCCGGGCATGTCGTCGCTGCCGAGGCCGATGCCCGCCCAGGCCAGGCGGTTGGCCATGCGGATCGCGAAGTAGATGTCCTGGTTGTGGTCGGGCACCGTCAGGGCGAAGGCGACGGAGTCGTCAGGCGACACGAAGGTCGACTGACCGCTGGGGTTGTCATCCTCGTCGGCGAGGGCATTTCGCACCAAGGCTGCAGTGAACGATTAGACTACTATCGGGAGGGCGGCCTTCTGGGAGATGATTGTGCGCTGGCGATGGAACGGTATCGAGCGCCTTCAGCTGTCGCGTGGGCAGCGCAGCCAAGGAGGTAGTGCAAATAAAGTTGAAGCATGATCCAACTGATTAAAACGTACCTGCGGCGGCAGCCAAAACGGCCAGCCCAAGACGTTGGAGCAACATGTTTGTGGTGTGTCTTCGCCACGAACTGAGCGTTAGAAGGATGTTCTCGACCGAATCATGGGCGTCGGATTCCTCGCGTCGTAAAACCTGAGAAGCCTTGGAAGGACCGGACCGTGTGACCGCCCAGGAAGATGCATCGAGACAAACAACAAGGGATGGATATTTCCTCCCCCCCTCCCCCCTAAAAAGCCTGATCTCTCTGGAGCTTAATCTGGAAAGTCAGGGGTGACGGGGGGCTTGTGGGGTGACTGCCAGAGACAATTACCGGCTACGAGATCGCACAAAATGCTTGCGCAAGTGGCCAAGACGCGTGTAGTAATTACGAGGTACGCGAAGCCGCACGTCGCTTCTCACTGCTACTCACTTGGTACCGTCAGGGGTAGGTGTGTGGTTCGTTGGCATCGTAACCGCCGCTACTAGGTAGCCGCTCCACAGAGGTGCTTACCACACGGATGCGCCAGCCAATAACCTTGGGGGCTTTACCAAGTATTCCGTAGGCACGGAGGAATCAGTCTTCATCGACTTGCCCATCTAGTCATTCCATCAGTCACTAGACGCGTCTTCGTCATCAGGGGTGCGGTGTGCGTGCCTTGGAACATTCCTGTCCCATCGCCCTGAGCATGTAGCAAGACTGGATGGTACGTGACGGCGTGTAGGTTTTGGCCTAGCCCTTGGACATACTTCCTTGCTGAGAACCATGATCATCCGTTGCACAAGTCGAGCTAATCATCGCCATCTTCATTTGACAAAGACGAATTGCCCGTGTTAGCCAAGGCTAGCCCTACGCCGATGCATTGATAGCCGTACCATTATTTACCCCTGTATTTTCACCTGCCTGATTAATGCAGACGTGACACTAAGCTGGCTTCCCTAATACACCTGCAATGTGATCGCTACGAGGTACACCCTCAGTTGGGAACGAGGGGAACTATGTGCCTCACCTAGAGTACCTGGACTTGGTTCCTGTAGAGTAAAAGAAGTACATATTCTGATCAGGGAAAGTAACTTGTAAAACGTCTTTCCGTCGTTCGATTTATGACTCGTTGTAGGTTGAAAGTGAAGGAGAAGATCTTGTCCCTTCGGGTTGCCGTTTTGCTCGAGTCAATGGGGGCCAAGTACAGGGCGGTGCTTATCTTATCGGACCACGGGCAGTGACCTCACAGTCCACCACACCACCCAACTTCCAGGTTGTTCTTTTGCTCCCACATCATCCCAGGGCACTTTCGTAATCGTCTTGCCCAGCATGACACAATTCCTTTCCATAATAGGGTGGATGTTTCTGCCTGGGGCAAGTCGAACCCGTGCTATTCTTCCCCAGACCCCCGGCTAACAAAGGTGTCCGCAGCTTGTCACCTCGTGGGCGCAGAGCATCTACTACGGCATCACGATTCGAGCCGGAGACCCCAAGCCAGCTCCAGGCTCGGCGCGGTTCAAGGAGCACCGCCGACTAATACACATACTGGTCATCACCTGCTATCTTCTCTACACCATCTACGAGGCAGACTACGACCTCCGCCGCAACTCCTCCTTCTATGCCGACCTCGACGTCCCCGTGTCGGCTGGCGAACGCGAAATCAAGTCGCGCTACCGTCGTCTTGCCGCACAGCACCACCCGGACAAGGGCGGCAATACTGGCGCGGACTTCTTCATTCACCTGAAGCTCGCCAGCGACACCTTGCTTGACGCCTCCAAGCGCTTTGCCTACGAGCGATTTGGCCCGGCCGTAAGTCAGTGGCAGCAATGCACCACCATCAAAGACTACGTCAGCCGTGGCGTGCTGCAGGGCATCATACCCCATTACGTTCTTGCGGCAGCAACAATCTACGTGCTGGGAATATTCGGCTACATGACATACGGGAGGTTCTACCGCTGGATTATCCTCATTATTCTTTGCACCTTTGAGTTTCAAGCCGTCACACGGCCAGACTTTCCTGTCATTCTCAATATTTTCAACGCCGTCGTGACGCGGGTGTCATACCACCCGCCTTTTCTTCCGTTCCAAGCCATACAAATGGCTCGACAACTCTCCATCACCTCGTACATTGCCCTGACACAGATCGCACCGCTCTTAGCAATGGGGACAGATTACGAGCTTCCAGACGACCAGGCCGACATGAAGGTGCTGCAGCAGAAGCTGCAACGCCTGGAGGGACTCGCGGGATCGCTCGACACCGACGTGGCGCGGCTGATTGACATGGAGCTAGCACCTTACAAGGGTGATCCAGAGGCTGTGTCCAATCTTCAGGGCAAGATGAGAGAGTGGCTGGTGCAGAATACCGTTCGGGCTGATCCAATGGTGAAAGACGCTCTGGGTACATCGTTTAGACGCAGGAGGATTGATGCTCCTGCAGGCGCAAAAGGAAACCGATGACCTGTTGGGCACGTTATGCTAGATTCGTGCATCTTGGATGGCTAGAGGAGTTTTTAGGCGTATCTATTCAAACAGCGAGGACTCATTAGAGCCAGCCACTTGCGTGAATGCCAGTTTGTACCTGCCATTATCAAAAGTCAATCATATTCAAGGCTAAACAGCATGGTTGTACGCTGGCTTTTACTATAGCTTCTGCGTTCCTCGTGTCTCAATAGGTATTAGGCACATGGCAACAAAGGCAGCCAGGACCAGGGCGGCCGAGCAATATACAGGCGTCGCTCCGCTTCCAGGGACGTTGGCCGCCAGCACGGGCGCCATCAAACCCGTCATCCTGTTCAGGAAGCTTGCCACGCCGCTTCCGGCCCCTCTCACGGGCGCGGGAAACATCTCAGGCGTGATCGTGTACAGCACAGCATAGGATATGTTGCTGAAGAATGCCACAACACACGAGAAGATGAGCTGCGCGGTGGAGGTCGTCCCATATTGGACAAAGAGGAAGAGGAAGACGGCGGACACGAGCGTGGACGAAGCGAGTGTGCCGCGGCGGCCTAGGAAGGGCGAGGGGTGGTCGACGAGGTAGGCGGCGAGGAGGCTGCCGGGGACGCCGACGACGGAGGTGATGGCGTAGTTGCGGTAGGTGGTGTCGGAAATAGTCGATGTTTCTGATTGCAAGCCGCCGGCGTCGGATGGGTCGTTTCCGTGATGGGCGAAGTACTGGGGTAGAAAGGCCGTGAACAAGGGGAATCCCATGCCGACGGCAGCCCAACAGAACCAGACAAGGCCAGTCGCCAGGCCGAGCGTCTTGGTTTTGAACAACGGTCGAAGTCTCTCCATGGAGAAATTCCTCACCTTCTCCCGAAGCACGGCAGCCGGCACGAGACTGGCCTGGCTTTGCTGTCTCTGTTCGCCGCTGTCCCCCGCCGCAACTTGGTCCATGATCTCGGATGTGAGCCAGGTTTTGGTGTGGTTCCGGTAGGCGATGCCGTGGACCACGGCCACGGCCTCTTCCTGGCGGCCCTTGTTGAGGAGGAACTTGGGCGACTCGAACAGATGGAAGCCGAAGCATCGGATGGCAAACATGATGAACGTGATGATGCCGATGGCCAAGACAAAGTAGCGCCAGCCTTCCTCGACGGGCCACTGGCCCATGAAGTACCAAGCCACGAGAGACGAGGCAAGCTGGCCGACGGGCCACCACACCGACAGCAGAGTAAGCATTGCGCTCGAAGCATCGGGCAGGAACTCGAGGAACAGCGCGCCGTCCACCGGCAGGTTCCCGCCAACCCCCGTGCCCAGGGCGGCGAACAGGAAGCACACGCTGCCCCAGCCGGGGGCGTAGGCCGACAGCGTGCCGAAGACGCAGGTGATGAGCAGGGTGGCGTTGAAGGCGATGCGGCGGCCGAGGGAGTCGGACCCGACGCCCCAGAGGACGCTGCCGGCGGAGAGGCCGACGTACAGAGCGCTCGTTGTGTACCGCACCGTCTTTTCCGAGATGTCAAACTCTGCTGAAAGGGAGGGCAGCGTCAAAGAGACGCCCTGGAACTCGTTAGAGGGGGGTGGGCCGGATGGGAGGTTTTACCGTGGCCTTACTTGTAACCAGAGACTGGCAACAGTTCATTAGTAACAGTGTAGGGATGTGGGATGGTTTCCTTCAGAACTCACTTATCTGCGAACCAGCCAAAGCCGCAGAGCACAAACAGCTGCCAGTTGTACGACCCCATGCCGATATCCTGTATCGCCTTATTGACAAGTTTAGACTTGACTACATTTGCAGCGTTAGCACCAGTCCTCCTCGCTAGCTGCCGCCCGGAAGCACTCACTTTCATAATCAGTCCACTCCCTGGCCCCCCGTCTCATCTCTCTCCTCAGATTCTCGATGGTGTACTCGGTCTCGCTCATTTCGAGCATGCCCTGCCTCTCACTGTCGCCGTCCTTGACGGGACCTGTCTCATCCTCCTCGTCCAAGGGCCCGTGCTGGGCGCTCTTTTCGGATCTCGTGGCGTGGCTGTATAGATGGGCATCCTCGAGGGGGATGAGGACGCCGAGGTAGTCGTCGACTGATTCAGTCCGACCAAAGCCGAGACGGCGAATACTATCTAGAACCGGCATCTCGGAGAACCCGTCCCATCCGTGATAATTGGCGCAGAACCGACGAAGGCAAGGAAGGACGCCCTGAAACCGATGATGGGATCGCTGCGGTTCGATCAGTACATTTATGACTTATGGGCATCAATTTGGCAAGCTCGAGTGCTCCGGCTACATCTGTTCCCAATATACGAGAAGCGCTTGAATTCAGTTCCTGGGTTGAAAGAGACAGCGGGTCCAGGAGGCAGGCAAATAGAGGAATGAATTGCTTTTAGGGGTCGTTCCAACCGGTTCGGGCCCGTAGCATCATGCGCAGCGTGCCTTGCCAATCGTGGGTTAGTGGTAGCATCAATCTGGGGGCACATGACAAGGGTTGGCCTTGGCACAGGTCCTTCCGCTTCGATCATGTCCCGGACATCTAAGAAGCTCACGATGCGGCTTGGCTGGCAGTAAGTTTGCACCCGAAAGTATTTGAACTGAACGCGAATGTTGGGCTATGAAACAGGTGCGTATACATATTTTCGAAAAGCTCGTAAGGTCTTGTACAAGCCTCAATTTTAGAATTGACAAGACTGAAGGGGCTTAGCTTAGTATTACGGTGCACATATCATCGATTGACCGAGGACTGTGATTAGTTCATTGTCGACGCGTCCTATGACGGAGAAATGTACAGTGCGTCTGCTGGATGATAAGTTCTTCCCCAGAGAAACATAACCCAGGCCGAACGGTCGACCTGATGGGGAAGACCGTGTTGAGCGGCCCGTCTCCAAGCATCATCTGCTGTGACCATCATGTGAGGTCTGGTGCGCATGCGATATACCAACTGTCTGGCTCGTTGCTCGCACCCTTTACAATATAGCAAGTCCCTTAACGCCAATGCATTCTCGAAGAAGAAAAAGCACAACAAGCACATCCCCACTAGAAGGGACTGCAAGAAACCGGAGGCGTTCCTAAGCTTCGTCCTCGTCACTGGTGGCGTCGATGTTGGCCTTGCTCGACTTATTCTTATCCTGCTTGGACTTTTTGGGCGCGACATCCACAGCGTTGATTCCGTCAGGTTCGTCGACGGGATGGCCCATCTCTCGCAAGGCTGAGTTGATGCTTGGGATGGATTTGAGCAACGCAGCGTACTGCTCCACTGATAGCGAGATGCCCTGCACTTGTTAGTCCTCAGGCTCGGTCGGTGGAGTGCGAGTCGGAGCATACCTTCTTGCCCGGAAGAGTTTTGCCGTCCTTCTCGTAATATTCACGGATATTCACGAAGCACATTTTCTTGAATTCCGATACGCCTACTCTGCGCTTGTTGGAAAGCTGTCGTGGGGTTAATTAGTGACAAGGACGATTTTCCCTTTAGCGTTCTCGAACTGACCTCCCAGAACGGGTTTCCGTCGTCATCTTTGCCGTCAGGTTGCGTGGCTGAGGCTGTCTTCTTGCTCTTCTTGGTTGGTACATCTGCAGCGCGCGGCTCACTGTCGTCCAAGTCCTCCACCATGCTCGCGCTTCGCTTCTTTGTAAATGGCATCTTATGGGCACAGAATAACCCTTGAACGGAAAATGAATCTCTAAATATGTGTTGAGATTACAAGGCCAATTAATTCGAGTGTTCTTCTACGCCTGATGAACCCGTAAACGCGACGTGGTGATGATATGAAGCCAGTGAGTTCAATCTGAGGAGACGCGTCGGTTTGCACGAAATCCTGGAGTGTCCAGCGACGCCAATCCACGTGACACTATATCGGAATATTCAGTTGACATGTGCCCAGCCCACTTACGTCACTATTCTAGACTCTTGAACCCTGAGGAGACACGGCTCAGAGTGACACGTGTCAAGGAACAGGATGTCTCAAGGAACAAAAACTGTTGGAGAATAATTTATCAAGAAGTCAAACACAATACAGGTTGTCGATACTCTGAATTACACATGTTGGATGATACCGCAGAATGCATACATCGCTGGAGAAGGCGGATCGAGATGAGGGTTCGTAGCTGCATGCAGTTTAAATTAGCGTCTAGGGCACCTTCCAGGGTCCGCGTACTATCCCTGACGTTTGGCAGGAACCACCCCTGATACGCCCAGGTACAGTAAGCGCCAGCCAATGATGCACCACAGGTTTGAGGTTCCGTTTCATTTTCAATTTCAAATCCAATTTCAACTTGGTAACAAAGACGCTTCTCTTCAGCATCTCGTTGCCCGTTGTCATCCCTGGATCGCACCCTATGCTATGGTCCAACTACGTTCAACACCCGTCGCGCGCGAACCTCCCAGCATTACGTATCGGACGCCCGACAGACCCCCTCGATGAATTCATCACTGCACCACGAGGCGACCCGCAGCGCCCCGGCAGAGTCGGAGAAACCACAACATGAAGGTAGCTACGGCACGTTGTCGGCCGACGAACCGCCTCAAGAACAGATGACGCCGCAATTGGACGAAGCACAGGCGAGCACCGGCAACCCAACAAACGATGCACGAATTCCCTTTTCCTCGAAAGCCTTAAAGTTTATATCGGAAGCTACCCCGGCGACCCTCGGCGGTCTAGCAGTCGCACTCGCCTCCATCATCTACCTTATGCTCGGGCAGTTGGGCTTGCTTCTTATTGGAGCTGTAGTAGGAGTTGGTGCATTTATCTCTTGGGAAGCTCGACACCCGGAGGTCGCAAAGATTGTACAGGGCGAAAAAGGATCAGATGTCCTAGAAAGGCTGGGAATCGACTTGAGGAATCTACAGCAAACAGCCGGCCACAAGAGCGACGAGACGGACGACCAAACCTTGATCAAGAGTTTTGATGATTTCCAGCCGGAGACCCGAGAAGCCCTCAGCGGCCTGGTCGATGCAACCATTCGCGATTACGTCAAGTGGTGGTACAGTCCGATTATTCCATCGGATCACTCGTTCCCCCTTGCTGCACGCAAAACGCTCACATCTTATCTCTTATCCATCTCCAACCGTCTATCCCGAAAGAGGCCGGCTGACATGTTCTTGGATTTGTTGACCAACTCTTCGTCCATGATCATTGTCTTCATGTCGGAACTGGCAGCAGCATTTACGGACGTATCGCCCGACTCAAAGATAAGCGCGGCGGATACTGTGTCTAAGTATCTCGCAGAAAACCCCGATTCTCGCTTGGCCAATCTGTTGAACCGGAAACAGCAGAGCGTCAAATTCAGGATCGTCGCAGAAGACATGCTCGACTTTCTCGACCGTAATACCTACAATTGTGACCCGGCTCGATTGTTCTTGCGAGAAATAATTGCAAATTCTGTCCTCGAAAATACGTTGCAGGCCTGGAGCAAGGCAGAATGGATAAATGGCTGGATTGTGTATCTGCTGGAGGCCGGTGAGCCAGATATCAGCCAAGCCATCGACGTCGGGATGCAGACGGGACGAGATGCAGGGCAAAACTTGCTCGTGGATTTGGACGGCAACGTCGGGAATGTTGGCATTGCAAAGCCTGCTCGTGTTAGCGCTGATCTCGACAAGGCTCGTCGGAAGGAGCCGCCGTCACACAAAAAGAAGTTGAGCAAGGCCGACGAAGAAATGGAAGAGGCCATGGAAGAAATGAAGAGGATGAATGAGATGATTGCGGCCGAAGAAGCCCGGCGGAAAAGGCAGTCTCTTGGCCTAGAGTCGAGAGAGAAGCTAACATCGGTTGCTGATGCCGCGTCGAGCGATGCTGGGAGTCACAAACCAATCCTGACCCCCGATGAGAGCTCACCAAGGTCGCGCTACTCTGTCGACAAAGCGTCCCCGACTGGAGTCTCTGCCGATGGGATCTCTCTCAAGAGCGAGGTCGTCGCTACACCAAATACCCCTGGATCCGCCACAGAGAGCTCCAGCCGGAGTGCTTCTCCGCAGAGCCGTTCTGGCCAACAATTCACTAGCTTTGATCAGATTGTCCCCGCAGGATCAGAGGATAATGGTGACGGCGAGCTGCTCAAGCAGGTGCCGCTCACCCTGCACAATGCATCGTTTACGCTGCACGACGACACTACCAACGACAAAGGAAGGATCCGCAATAAGCCAATGTGGGATTATCTGATTCAAGTCGAGCCGGCTCTCGCTCAGCACTCTGGGTGGATGATTGTGCGGAGATACTCGGATTTCGAGACATTGCACGAGATTCTGAGACGGATCGCCAATATATCTGGTGCAACTGCGTTTATGGAGCTGCACAAGGAGTTGCCGAGCTGGAAGTTGCATACAAGGGAGTCCCTACGGGGTGAGCTCGAACGCTATCTACGTGACGCGTGCTGGTACCAGTCCCTTGCCGAGAGCGAGGGCCTCAAGCGATTCCTGGAGAAATCGCAAGGACACACACACAGCAGCTCCAAGTCGTTTGGCTGGGATTCTGTAGGCAAGAATATGCTAGACGTGTTGACGATTGCGCCAAAGGGTGCCATGGAGGGAGGCAGGACGATTGTGGGCGGAGTCAGCGGAGTCCTGGGGCAGATCCCTGGACTAAACAGAAGATCGACACTGTCCGTCGACTTGACGCCAAGCAAGGTGCCGGTATCAACGGCACTGCCGCGAATGGAGAGCATGCGGTCACCTGTCAGGTCGGAGAGGGGCAGCATGGATAGTCAGAGATCGTCCATCATCTCGACGCAGCCGGGCAGGGTCGCACCCATGGACAGGAGGCCAAGCTATCAGTCTCAGGGCGAAACGGACGGCGATGGTGCCAGGTCAGGACGGATAGACCGAATGGACTCTGCGCCGGGAAGTGCTCGTCCTAGCAGGGAGCACAGCCGAGCGTCTAGTCTAGCCCCCTTACGCTCCCCCTCCATGACGAACCTTGATCAGGTGAAGCTGCCGCCTCGGCCTGACGAGATTGGAGATGATCAGGACTATCCCAGCAGCGGGGTGAAATCACAACCCAGCGCGGAAGGAGGCGTTGCTGCCAGCCAAGGCGTGCCAGTGCAGGCAGCAGGAGGTGCGATGCCGAGCCCGGTTGGGGGCAACGGTGGCAAAAAGGGGCCGACAAGAGCGACGAAGCAGTACTCTGCGTTATCCGAGCAAGAGACGAGGGTTGCGGTGGAGCTCTTCTTTGCTGTCATCAACGAGATGTACACTCTGTCATCTGCATGGAACATCCGGCGAACGCTTCTAGCGGCGGCCAAGTCGTTCTTGCTGCGACCAGGCAACCCGTCCTTGCTGACGGTGCAGTCACTAATGCAGACATCGGTGCTGGATGCCAATGCATCTGACGCCGGCATGGCGGCTCACCTTCGAAAGATTAGGGAAAACACGATGCCGACCGACGAGGAACGTGCGGCATGGCCGGAGGAACTGACGCCAGAGGAAAAGGAAAAGCTGGCGGCCAAAGCGCGCAAGCTGCTGATCCGGAGTGGGGTGCCGGCGGCGCTGATGGGCGTCATGGGACAGTCGGCGACGGGCGAGGCCCTGGGGCGTCTGTTTGACTGTCTGCAAATCGAAGAGGTGGCCCGAGGGCTCCTGTTCGGACTAATGCTGCAGATGGTAAGGGTGATCACGCATTGATGCCGGCGTTTGCGTTTGAGGCGGACTTGTGTACTACCATTCTACGACGACAACAACATGGCAATCTTGGTTTTTGCCATGACGATCTCAATGAAAAACGGGTCAGGGGGCGTGAGCAACGTGGAGGAGATGACATGAATGGAGCAATGTACGATTCAAGAGTTTTTGACGGACCCTGCGCAGCGAGTCGCGTGCCGAGGTTTATGTGTTTGCTTTTTTTTCCTTGCTGGGAAGCAGGAAAGACGATGGCGAGCACGGCCATGATTGACGCCGCACGCTATGCGTGGCTAAATATTGATCCAGCAGGACGATGATGCTTTACCTTTTCCAAATATCTTTTTAATGCAAGCTAGCATCTTGTCTTCCCACGGCATGACTGTGGCCCACAACGTCCGTCCGCTGCGCTCAAGCGCCGTCGTTTGCAAGTGCACGCCTACTGTCTCCCTGCTCGCCACCTGGACATGATTGATTGTGCTGCAACCACAAGCGCATGGACGGCTCAGCAGGCGAAGTAGGTGGCGCTCAGGGAGGGCTCGGGTGTACCCGTCGACGCATGAGACCCGTTGCTGGCTTGTCTCGAGGATCGTCGAGGGGAGGGGGTGGGCTGCGTGTAAGTCGAGTGGGTTGACGATGCCGAGCAGTGGAGTAGGAAATAATAATAATAATGATAATAGTGATAATAAAGGATCAATGAGATATCTCATACAAATAAAAAAGAAACCATTAATGAAATAAAAAATATATTATGAGTCGGACTATCGGAAGAGGGATACTCTTGAAAAGGCAACCACAACCACCAGACCAGCTGAAGCATGCGTCGCCAGGCAAGTGCAGCCGAACGTCCAGCATCCGGCGTGGCATCACGACCGCCTCGACCTGCCTCATCCTGCCACACAATCCGACGCCCCGGCGGCGCCGATGCACTCCCTCGGACCGAAGGCGAAGGGGGCTGCCGCCCTTCCTTTGCCCCTCGCTTTCGGGGAGAATGTTGTTGGGAGATGGTGGGCAAAACCACAAAGGTCCGCATTGGGATAGTCTAACGAAAAGGGAAGGCCGGTGGAAGCTAATCGTAAGAGAAGGGGGGGGGTGGAGCAGGCAATGCGCCCCCCTCGGATCTCGTAATTCTGCACTATCTCGGTACCTGCAGAGGCATCGCGTCATGCCCCTCGCAGGGCCACGGCGTGGTGGGGGCAGGGCGCCGCCACTTACCTACAGCGCATACCCAAACGGTAAAGCCGTACCAGCCGCAACATCCGAGGCAGACCTGCAGCATTTGCTCTTCGACCTTCGCACACGCCCGCCTCATTATCTCTTTCTGATACCGAGGCACCGCATCAAGTCTCACTGCCCCTATATCTTGGACGTCGATGTGGGGGTCACGCGGGGCAAAGAGGAGCGTGCTCGGCCGGGACGGTCGGGTGGGGGCCGGGCCAAAACCTCCCGTTGGTTGCTTCCTCTTCCGCAACCTCCATGTTTCAAAACGTCTTGGCCCCTCTATTTCCATACTTGCTTTTTTTTTTTTTTTTTTTTTTCTGCCTGTATGGACACACGCATCTCCGATACTTTCTCCTTTTTATCTTGCCTATTCAGTGGATAGAGATTCATTCAGGGGCCGCCACTGCGTCAGCAGCTGAAAGGAGAAGAAGAAGACGTGGGGGGGAAAAAAATATAACAATAGAAATATTAAAGGGAAAAAAAGGAAGGAAAAAAAGAAAAAGAAAAAGAAAAAAAAAAGAAAAAAGAAAAAAGAAAAACCAATTGGCGGGCATACGCACACCCTCCTCACGTCAACGAAGATCCTTCATCCTCCAGACGCGCGCATCATGTCGCCGATCGTCAGTCATGTCTCGCAGTCGTGGGTGCCGCTTTTTTCCTTCTTCTACTATTTGCAGAGACCCTAATCAAGCGTCCCTGTCATGGAGCGCCTCTCAGATCTGCGGCTAGTGCGTAACCCCTTCTCCTGCAAAGGCCCATCCGTGGTTGACGGCATCTTCAGTAACCTGTATTCAGCCCTTCCTTGCACACGGACCAGTTGGTGATCAAGCCGTTGGCAAATGTAACCCAACGCCGTGTGCCCGTTGCTGTGTTTCTCCCTCAACCGAAGCATGCCTACGCGGCCCGCTTTCACCATACCCTCCAGGACATCAATCAAGCACATATGGGTTGAATAGGGCAGGTCAAATGTCAAGTCAACTTGATGTCATTGCATACCATTCTACACTACATGATGCGTATCGCTTCCGCTTGTGCTTGGAAACCCCAACTTCCTCTTCCAGCAAGATTCCCATCCAGTGCCTTCCTTGTTTCAGGACACCCCAGGCATCACCGTTTCCAGGTAGACGCCACGAAACGTGCAGCGGACAGGGACCCCCTGGTCTAGACTCGTCTCCAATCAACAACACTTGGGCCAAGACAGCAAGAAGCAATCATGTCTGCGCAAAAACAGGCCACACATCAGCTTCGAAAGGTCGGCAAGATTAGGGGAAAACGCCCTCATCCCATGCACTCCGCTATAAGTGACGTGAGGGAGACGATTGACATCCAGTCACATCTTGATGACTGATAGACATGAAAAAGAAATTATACAAGACATGGCCAAGAAAGTAGTCCAACGTCTGCTCGGCCGTGTAATACGTTAATGGTCATGAGTAAAATAAAAAGAAACAAAAAAGAAGCAACACAACGCTGATTGAAACGCGACAAATGGTTTCAAGCCGATGCTCAGTATGCCAAAGAAAATGGTGTCGCACCGGGTATATTCGAACCGGGTATCTCGCGGATTGTTGACGGCCGTAATAAAATATCGTTTCAAGGAGAGATAAGAATAAGAATAAAATGTATATGGCTGTTGAGGGATGGATGGCCAGAGAGAGGTGGTTTGGTTTGGGCTGTGACTGCAGCACAGCATCCTCGAGACGCTCAAGGTTTGAAAACTGCGTTAGTGAGCAGAATTTCATCCACCGGTCCATCCTTCATGGGAGGGGTCGGCGCGGGGGGAGAGAGGGGTGTTGCGCTGTTGAGATCCTTCAGAGGTGCGCTTGCACTAGCGACCGGCTTCTCCAGAACGCCCGTCAGCATCTCATGGCTCTGTTGTCGGTGCAACTCTCGGCGTCGCATCTCGGGAATGTCATGAAGTGGACGATCCGGAACAGATTTGCCCATCTTGGCAATCTGGTCTTCGACATCGGCCAGCAAGGTGTAGATGTCGTTGCCAGCGTAGATCCGGATGCTCTCGGCGTTGGAGCAAATCGAGGCTATGCTCATGGCCCGGTTGAGATCCCCGCCCAGCGCAGCAGCCTCTTCCACAATGGGGTGCTCCAGGATGGTGCTGGGAACTTGAGCCACCACCCGCTGAGGAGACGGCGAGGAACCGGCGCTGTGCGCAGCGGCAAATGCCTGCTTGGTAGGGCTGCGTGGGGGTGTAGATATGTTGTGGGCTCCCGAGGGTTGGCTGCCGACTGCCCTTTGCAGCGACTCCGGAACTGCCGACGTAGCCCCTCGAGGGGGTGACATGGTGGCGGCTGCGGCGACATGCTCGAGCAGCTTCTGACGAACCCGTGTGCGGCGGTTCTCGGCAATTTCCAGCTTGTTGACCCAATCATCGATCGAGGCATCAAGCTCGGCCAAGGCCTCCTCCTGCTTAAGCATGGATTCATGGCTAAACTTGGCAACGCGAGGGGAGCGGAGGTACTGGCAAATCCGGGAGTGAAGGTTGCGGCGGCCAGATCTTAGAGAGTGGTATGTGCGACGGAGGTATTCGGTTCGTTCATCAAGATTCCGCAGCTCCTAAACAGCAAACGCATTAGATGGATCATCGTAGCGAGGGTACAACGTGACATACTTTGGAAAGATTCTCGACGTCCTCGGCTTTGAGGACCTCGAACCGTTCCACCTGGCCATATGCCTGTTTCTGGAGGGATGCCACTTCGCTAGCACTCATCACTTCCGCGGCCTCCTTGGGCTTTAGACCTTGCGGCAACTCCTCGAATGCTTTTCGCTCCGCACTCTTGAGGGGTCGTGATCCGCTCCCCTTGGACATGGATCTGTTGTGACGAGGATCGCTGCGTTTTCTAGGCCTCCCCCTGTCCATAATGCTCGTAGTCGAGGACTCGGACGCTCCTCGACGATGACCAAATGGAGGATTAGGGAGCGGGAGATCATCTCCCAGCGGAGTCATAGAACGTTCGGTCCCGGCCGGCGTGGCACAGCGAGCCTCCCAAGGCTTTGGGGAAGAGCGGTAGGACTCCATGATAGGGGCAGAAACCGGAGTAGGTAGCGTGCCAGCTGACAGAGCATTGGTGCCAGCAGAGCGTGGAGTCGTAAGGTCGCCAGCTGAGGTGCTAGGGGTGAGTAGGTGGCGTCCCATAGGCGAGTCTTCGGTGCGGTTTGCTCTCCAAGCATCGACCGGAGTGCTACCAGAGCGAAGGTGGTTGAAGGAGCGCTTGGACACCAGTGGCGGAGGACGTGTGGCAGATTGCGGGATCACTAAGGGAGTCAAGTCTTTCGGCGAGAGGGGACCGGCGTGCTTGAATGGCGCCGAAGCATATGCCTCGTCGATGGCAGCCTCAAAATCAGCTTCGTCGTCGCTGCCCAAGGTCAAGAATGTGTCGGCAAGCTCTTGCTGGATTATACTGCTCCCTGGGGCACTAGCAGAGCGCTCATGTAGAGGAGGCCTTCCGGGGATGGTGGCTAGAGGGTGGTGAGCTGGGGACCGAGCGCAACGAGTTTAGCAGTGGTGCTACATACGAGAGTCCATGCAAGCCTCCTGGACAGTGGTCATGTGTCCGGGCTCAGGAATACTGATCTTGCGCCGCCTGCCAGGAAACTGGTGCTGGTTGACCCTGATCCTCAAGCCGGCCGCGGCCGATGGCTTTTCATGCTTCTCTGACCCTTGGTTCATGGCCAAGGCAAAAGCCCTCTCTGGGTCCACGGATTTACCGCTGTTGAGGAGGGGGAGCTGTCTTTCCCTGGGAAACAATTGGTACTTGCGCTGTTGGTCTGGTTGCTGCTGCATCCTCCAAGTGAAGGGCTTCTCGGAGGTCGCCATTGGGGGTGCTCGCTGTTTGAGAAAAAGGCCAGTGTAAGCTTCCAATATATGTAGGGCCGAGAGGGGGGGGGGGCATATATGTCGGGAGCAGTGGTTATAGGGCGTACCGAGTCAGGAGAAGGAACGGGTGTGGATGGTTTCAAGGCATAGCCCTGATCGTGATCGGCCATGCAACTGGCAACATGAGCCATATTGGACAGCGTGCTATTGTGTCGCAAGTTGACCAGGATCTTGGCTGTTTGAGGTTTGAGATTGCGATCCAGGGCCTTGGGTGAAAGAAGGGGACCGATGTTTAGTGAAGCTGAGCCCGGGAACTAGAGCCCGTCACGCAGTGGAACCTGGCTGCTTCATCGACGACGGCAGCGCTCGACACGGAATGCACGAACAAACAGTAGAAAGGCTAGAGCAAGATGGTCCGGCACCGACTGAGGACGACGTACACCATATAGTTATACTGGAGCAGGCGATGCTCAAAGCGTTGGGTCCTAGGATGGGCATGGGTGGGGAGTTCGAAGGGATTCCTCCTGCAAGGCCTCGTCTTCCTCGCCCTGGCCCATGATGAAGGTGCGCCGTCAGGTATGGGGTAGTTAGTGCCTGCCTTGCCTGAGATCCCCTGGGCTCTTGTCGTACCTCCTAGGGGTTTACTGCCCCTTTAGGCTTAACCGGGTAACGCTACCGGACAGGCTTGCCTGGTGCAGATGGTGCGGAAGGTGCAGATGGGTGGAAGGACCATCCATGGATGGGTGGGAGGGGCCTTCGGTAGGTGCCATTTTAGCACGGGCCCCTCCTTGCATGCATTACAGTTGCTCTCGCTTCCACCAAACCCAACCCTCCAGGCCACAGGCATTCCCAGTAAGCTCCCCTTGCTCGACGCTGCCAAAATTGACGCATCGGTAATGCTCGCGGACTGGACCAGGGCAATTCCGCCGGTGACTGTGACGGGCTTGCCGGTGCTCATGTAATGCAGCGGCATCACACCCGGACCATCACACACGCACTGCTGAGCGAGTGGTTTGGGGAAAGGGACTCCGGATGAGTTCTATTGAGGGGTCATCTGCAGCAACAACGAGCACACCCCTCCGTGTCCACTGCAAACGACCAGACACCTCCCGATGTAAGGTACCGAGTGCCTTGCAGCAGCAACAGGAGCCGAGTAAACAGCATCGCTACATGTCGTTACCACCAGCAAATATCGGTGGGGAGAACATGGCGCCCTGGCCAATGTAGCGATGGCGCGGGTCGACCCTATCCTGCACTGGCAACGCCATGGCCTACCCACTGTCCAGTGCGGCAAGGTCCAACGGTGGACGTCGGCAGCCAACGTTGGAATAGCGCACCTCCACAAGCCCACAAGAAATCTTCCCATTCAGGAACGAACGGAAACATCTGCCAAGCCCACGAGATAGGGGCAGCTCAAGGTGCTTCAAGCTTGGAACGAGTCTTCTGCATGGCAGCCAGGGGTCTGAAACCGCTTGAGCCTCGAACGCCGGCCGTAGCGTCGTCCCGGTGCTGTCAGTAGACAGGGGCTACCTTGTTCAGTCAACGCTGGAACGACCAAGGTGGAAAAGCTTTCAATGTCCCCCGCATCGTCGGTTTGTTCTGTTTCGATTCGAGTGGGAGAAGAACAGGTTCAGCCGAAAATCCGTTTGAAGTTGGCCTTCCCGTAAAAGCAGAATGGTCTAGATTGCTTCCGCTCCCATCACAACCCTCCGNCCCCAAGGCCTGCTCTTGCTCTTGTCTTGCTATTGCTATTGCTATTGCTATCACGAAAATGAGACCGGACAGTGTGGTCTGTGGTACTTGAGAAAGCCAAAGGTACCGGCCGCTAGGATGAACAGAAAAAGCGCCCTTGTCTATGGAGCGAGGTAATCTCGCGTCGGCGCGGACCATGGTGGGTCTACCAGATCAACGTGCAAGCGACGCATCAACAATTGGGAGGGGACATGGTACTCGGTACCCTCTTTCTTCGTCGCTGCGCTCTTCGGCGGCTCTGTCATTCATCGTAGCTAACACCATACGTCGGGGAGACGCCTCAGTCGAATCGGCTGCTTCGGTAATGTTCGTGGCAGCCTGTTGAAGGGCCACCATAGTCAGAGCAACCTTAAATGTATAACAAGGAGAGTGCGGCCGCCCCAAAATGCCATTCAACACTTCGATCCGCCTACATCTGAACCGAACATTTCGCATTTCTCAAAGAGGTGTGGTCTTAAATTTGGCTGAGTTTTCATCAAGAAAGGTCTAGGCCATGATAATGCGATCGACGACACCATTGGAGATCGTCCTCAACTACCGATGGCCATCCGCGGATCTACCTTGTCCATACCCTCTAAACAATAGACTAGGACTACCTTACGGAAAGTGGTTGGTTACGGCCCCCATAGTGAGAGCTAACTTTAGTACACCGAACACGATTCACGTGTTCTAGAGGCCGAGGACACTGTGCGAAACACTAGTAAAATGGTAAGAACCACAACCTATTTTCATGCAACTAGAAACAATGGTCATTGGGCGACGGGATTCTGCTGTCGTATTATCAATGAAGCTGGCATTTTGCTGAATCAACAGCGCGCCGGTGACTTGCTGATCAACTGTTTCACTGTTCACTTCCTTGACCAATCTTTATTCCGGTTTGGCCCCGTCCTATAATCTTAGTCGCTACCTCACCGCTCGGCCGATTGCCTGCCACCTTGAACGTGGTGTGTTACAATGGGATGCGGAACCATTACAACAAGAAACAGCCCTTGCATATTGGGGTACGCTGACACGGTTTTGGGGGGCCACTGTGAAGCGGCGTACGTGCTGCTATGCATCCCCCTGATAAAATGCAATGCTACGGGATGAGATGCTCTGCTCTCATTGATAAGAATGGGGCTAATGTAAGAATCGTTGATCAGTACATCCATATCACGACGGGCTCTTGGACTTGGCGGACGTTCCGCGACTATCATATTCGAGGCGAAGCACTACGCTTAGGCCTCCCAGCGATGACATTCTACCCTCCAACTTTATCATTTCTTCCTCGTCGATAGTAGCGGCAAGTGGCCGGCACTCATGATAACGCTGATCTGCCGGCGTTCAGGAGGTCCTCCAAACATGCGTCATGTGAATCCCATGACATTGCCCTCGTTACTGGAGGCCCTTTCCCCTTTCCAGCGAGGACCCCACGTCAACTGGCATCACATGGATCACCCCAACTCTCGTTGCATTGCTTCTAGTGTGACCGGCCACAGACATTCTCAACTACCGAAATCACCAAAGAGTACCTACCACGACTGGGATGGTCTCTGCTGCCGTGCCAGCGAGATTGTGTTGGTGATGCTATATTCGCTTCCTTATGGCGGGAGAAATCCTTGCTCGCCACGGGCCGTAACGCAATCCTTGAACGTCAGACGTCGCACGTCATGGCCCAATTCGGGAACTGTCGAGGTTTCTAGAGTGACAGAGCGAGCCGGCACACGCACGATTTGCGCGCAGGCCCGAGCTCTGCTGATGTGCCGTATGCATTACTATCCGTGGCATTCGACATATGATATATGACAGCACGAAATGAACATGGACCTGAAATGAAATCTACCACCCCCAAAGCCGCCAGGCATCATGTAAAATTGCCTGTTTGGGCGAGGAGAAACAGCACCCAAGCTGGCTTCCGTCCCACGTTTTGCGCGGAAGTGCGGCGGAGGGGCCAGCCCGATCTGCGCTTCCTCCAGTCGTTTTATAACTGCTATTCACGAGGAACTTCCACCCGACTGCTTTCGCCATCCTGCACTGTTTCGTTGCCGCCTGGCAGCGTCTGTTCAATTCGGGGTAATACATGTATATAGTGCAGAATCACCATCGGGCTTAAATCAGGATAAAGCAACAACACCCGTGCCCTTGCTCATATGCACATCACTATGCAGCAATGTCTCGGCCTGGCCATGAGTGATGGCCATTACTTAATGCCCGCCCATAGTCGAATTCCACCAAGCGAATATGCATGGTATCGCTAGGTTGGAAGAACCCCTAGCCCAGGGTTATCGGCGCAAAGCACGTCTTTCAACGGTGGAGGAACCTAGGAGAGCGAATCTGCATGTGTCTAATTTGCAACATGTACAATCTACGAGTCAAAAGTCAATCCAAACCGCAGTGTCATGATAAGCTCCTGTCCTTGTCTCGCATGCAGTTTTACCATATCCTTGAACATCCCTCATTACCTTGCCAGGCTCTACGTCGTCCACCGTTGTTGATATCTGCACCGATTTGTTTTTAGCAGGGGCCATGCAAACAGACCTTTCACGCAGTTAGGCTTCTTGTTGAGGGAGATTTGAAAGCATACCGACTCAGCTACCTGTATGTCAGTCTCAAGCGGTGGGCTCCCAAACTTTCCCTCCACCAGGACCCCAAATCGTGCCTGGCCTATAGCCATACACTATCTGATGCTCCGGCAATCCTTAAGTTAACCCAGCAACCAAGAAGCAGCGAGCAAACTTCAATCGTTGGTCATATACGACTATTGATTTCTTGACAGCTATAGCAAGGATACTATAGGAACACTAGCTAGAGGCAACATGGAACCAACGATCGAGAACCAATAGACGGGCGCTCCTCTTGCTTTGACTTGCACAGATTTGCTCATCGGGGCATCACTGAGGGAACAAACGGCAGGGGCAGAATAGGTGACGAATTGCCGAAAACTGCTCCTTGGCGTCCCAACTATCGCTCGTCCATTCTGTTGGACCACATGGATAAAAACATATCACGCATTCTGTCTCGTTTCGAGCTCCCAGACGCCGGGTTCCGGAAACCTCACCCCGGCCCTTGTCTTCAAGGGCAGGCTTCTTGGCATATCAATGGTCGATATCGAAATGTTTCCATTGACAGATAAGAGTTATTACCCGCGATATCGTCGTCCCAAGTCATGACGCTGCTGCATCGTCTAGACCAAACGGTCGTTCCCCCAAGATCTGTAGGGCTATATAACGCACGTCTAAGGCCAGGGCCCTCCCTGCTAGCTTTCCCGCCCGAACCTAAGCGTTTCGCTCATTGGGGAAACACGGCCGGCGAACGGACCATCAAACTAACTTTTTAGACCATAGTACGCGTACTATGATAAAGGAACATCACGCCAGGTCCAGCGGTGATGCCTCCACCCCTTGTCAGTCAAGGACATGGTCGGGGCATCAGTCTTTTTACGTCCCGCCGGCCGGCAGGCCAGCCGACCGAAGCGAGGGACACATGGTAGCATCATGTTTTGTGGGAACTCGAAAGGGGAAGAGGGGACCGGGGATCCTTCCGCTGGGTGATTTCAGAGGGCGTTGGTTTTGACGGTGCAGTTTCACAGAACGGGGAACCCTGTTTGCCATGCAGGTATCACGTTGAGGGCAGCATCATGCAAGCTATCATTGGTGTGTTCCTGTTGCGAAGATGTGACAGGCCCTGCAAAGGTTCACGGGCATATCGGAGCATGCAGGTGCAGGTGCGGGCACCGGGCACAAAACCAGACGAAAAATGCCCGGTGAAGAGCATGCATGCAGCGAGTAGGAAGTACCCATACCGCAGAGTCGGATCACCTGGGGATGCATGCATGCGGTTGATAGTCTACTGTACGAACGGCGGCTCGGGCAGCCCCATCGCACTGGGGCGAGGGGGTTTCTAGATTGGTCAACCACTTGAAATTACTTGCCTGTCATCGAACAGGCTCTTGGGTCGTGGCCAAGCCCTTTTTCAGGGCAAAAGGGTTGGCACCGTTCGCTTGTTTCCCTTGAACTGCCATGGGTCGAAACGGGTCATGTCAGCCCCGGCGAAGGACATGAAACATATTCGGGTTTAAACCATCATCCATCTGCTTGTCGGAACATGGGTGCTGATCCCGCACCTGAGCCACCGCAGAGCGGGTGGACATTGGCTGGAGCCGGTTGGAAAATCTAGAATGTTGCAAAACTCTTGGGGACTCCATCCACCACGGACGGCAAGAAGACGTGTCTGCCAAGTGACGAGCAATACAGTACAGTATGTCACCGCTGGTTTGGCACGTCATAGACTCATCTCTGTCAACCAGACCGCTCGTCTTCGAGCATGGCAGGGCCAACGGCAACTTAAACCCCTCAATTTGTACATCTGCGATGCGACATTGGGTCAGGCAGCCACACGGACGATTCACACACACTGCCGGTTGGTCATCTGAATGCTCGTCACGAGAACCGAGCGTAGACATGGCAAAGCAAAGACGGTACCGAGATGCGTGACGCACGCTTAGGTTTAGCTCAGTCTTTCTCTCTCCCTCTCTCCCTCTCTCCCTCTCTCTGCCGACTGAACGATTAATCATGATTGGCCGCCAGGCAGAAGCTGGTTCCTGCGCACGGCCCTGATCCATTGCGGGGATCTGACGAATTCCGCGATCGTACATTTTCTCACGAAACAGTGTTGCCCTTTGTGCATTATCACACGCACACAGCCACTGCAACACCCCAGCAGGACACCTCCGCAAGTTTGAGAGGCTACAGGGGCCAAGAACCATCCTTTTCTGGTTCAGCCACTATCTGCCGGACGCTCTTTACCTCAACGGATCGAGGGGTCTGTGGCACCACTGAGGCACTCAAAGGAGAAATCAGGGAGTGCCCGGCTTGTGATAGGTGTCAGAATAACGCCGAGCACGTGCAGGGTGCAGCCTTAACCCAAAATGATGAGACTCCGTCGTTGCATCGCTGCCAGCTGTGAATACAGGAGAAGGTTGGTGCATTCGAGCCTCTTCATCTCCGGCTAGGGTGCCTCTCGCTGTTTCGAACCCTCTGGCTGGAGAAAACAATGGGGTAGAACGCAGGGTCCAGGCAGGAAACGATGACTGGCGATTGTGACTTGCCAGAGATCCGTGGTTTCAAGTAAACCGAAGTGGTTTGCGAAATAGACTATGGCATAATCATGACAAAGACAATGCAGTCTGATAACGAGGTTCGTTTTTGTCGACCTATCCTACGTCAAAGGAATCCCGGCGTGATGGACCCTGACGGTTGCCTTCACAGCTTCCCCCTACGGGAACCAGTTCGTGATGTTGCCCAAAGCTATAGCAAAGTCTTATATAGAACTCGGAAAATATCCGATTGCCACCTACATGTGGCAGGTCTCAAGCTTCGGATCGTAGATATGTCAAGGTAGCTGAAAGAAGTCCGACATAATTGATGAAGTATTTTACCAGAAGACATGAAGCAGCACAGCAAGTCCAAGCCAATAGTGTTCACTTGACGAACGGCTTCACTCGAGGGTAGGTAGGTTCCTGATTACGAAACGCAGAGTAGAAGTCACGTGCGCCCCCTTGTGGAGAGCGGTGGGCCCGTCAAACTGCCATTCGCCGCGCCCAATGGACGTTGACGCCTATGAGAAGGATGCAGCTGGATCAAGTGCGGCAGCTCCAACACTGACGTGAACCCATGACGTGGTCTTCGCTGTTCAAGAGAGCCACTGCCCTTCAAAATCCCTTGGCAACCGTTGCAGGCACAACGCGGAAAAGCTTTGCATCCGTCAGCATGGCTCGAGACCCGAGCACTCTCTCCAACTATGGAGCATGGCGTACCCGGCACACCACGGCCAACTTCATGGTGGACTTTGACAACAAGCGTCTCAAGGGTGATGTGATCCTCCGCCTTGAAAGCCAGACCGATAAGGAGAGCAAGGAAGTGATACTTGACTCGAGACACGTCAAGGTCTCGTCCATCAGGCTCAACTCTACGCCCTTGAAATGGGAGCTCAAGGACTTTGAGGAGCCGCTGGGAGCTCCCCTGCACATCTCGGTGCCAGAGGGTGCCGCCAAGGGCGAGGCCATTGATTTGACCATCGATCTTGAGACCACGGAGAAATGCACTGCGCTGCAGTGGCTGACCCCGGCCCAGACTTCCAACAAGAAGCATCCTTACATGTTCTCACAGTGCCAAGCCATCAACGCGAGGTCAATATTCCCATGTCAGGATACCCCCGATGTCAAGTCGACATTCACCTTCAATCTAACCTCTACCCTGCCTGTCGTTGCTAGCGGTGTTCCGGTGGGAGACCACAAAGGAACACCTGGCGAGGAGAAGCTGTATCAGTTTGAGCAAAAGGTCCCTATCCCGTCTTATCTCTTTGCTGTCGCGTCTGGAGACATTGCCACGGCGCCGATCGGCCCGCGAAGCTACGTTGCAACTGGTCCGAATGAGCTTGAGGCCTGCAAGTGGGAGCTCGAGCGTGACATGGAGAAGTTCATGGAGATCGCCGAAAAGCTCATCTTTCCCTACAAATGGGGTGAATACAACGTGCTCGTCTTGCCACCAAGCTTCCCATACGGGGGTCAGTGCAGACCTTGATTCGTCCAACAACTTCCACTACGCTGCTGACCACATCACCAGGCATGGAGAACCCCATATACACCTTCGCAACCCCAACCATCATCAGCGGTGACCGCCAGAACGTCGATGTGATTGCCCACGAGCTCAGTCACAGCTGGAGCGGAAACCTGGTATCCAATGCAAGCTGGGAGCACTTGTATGTACTAGACTTGCTGCTCCATATCATGACGACTAACACCTCGTAGCTGGTTGAATGAGGGCTGGACAATGTACTTGGAGCGACGCATCCAAGCCAGCATCCACGGGGATGCTGAATTTGACTTCTCTGCCCTCATTGGATGGAAGGCTCTAGGTGTGTACATGGGCACGGCTACCCTTCGCTCCTGTCATTACGGCTAACCAAGAGGACAGAGGACGCAATCGAGCTCTTTGGCAAGGACCATGAATACACAAAGCTCATCATTAATCACGACAAGGTGGATCCCGAAGACGTGTACAGCCAGGTTGCCTACGAGAAGGGTTTCCACCTCGTGTACTATCTGGAGCGCGTGGTTGGCCGCGAGCACTTTGACAAGTTCATTCCGCACTACTTCACCAAGTGGGCAGGAAAGTCGTTGGACTCTTTCGAGTTCAGGGACACCTTTGTGGAATTCTTTGACAGCTATGGCAACGAAGATGTCAAGCAGAAGGTAGCGGCCATTGACTGGGAAGACAAGTTCTACACACCTGGTTTGCCTCCCAAGCCAGAGTTTGATACCAGTTTGGCCAACGAGTGCTACGACCTGGCCAACAAGTGGAGGGATGATGTCAGTAACCCGCTTTCTTTGCGTCACATAAGCAAACCGCATGGTGATTTTTACTTATTCTTTTACAGTCGTACACCCCGGATGCCAAGGACGTCGAGTCTTTCACGGGAAACCAAAAGCTGCTCTTCCTCGAAACAGTCCAGCAGTCGGATTCACTCTCCCCAGAGAGGGCACGGCTCCTGGGCAAGGTCTACGACATTGCTGCCTCCCACAATGTTGAGCTCAAGTCTTCGTACTATCTCATTGCGCTCAAGTCCAAGGACGAATCGGTCTACAAAGGAACAGCCGAGCTCCTGGGACAGGTGGGCCGCATGAAGTACGTGAGACCTTTGTTCCGCGCTCTGAACAAGGTCAATCGTCCGCTGGCATTGGAGACATTTGCCAAGAACAAGGACTTCTATCATCCTATTTGCAGGGGCATGGTAGAGAAGGACTTGGGAGTTTAGATCACGCTGTAGTTCTAGATACATGTATAAGACCACTCCGTCATACAAGCCACGATGACTTTGCCATGCTGTCAATCCAGCTCTGTCCCTCTGCTCTCTCAAACTTCTCCACGGACAACACATCACCTGCGCCAAAGTTGCCGTACAAATGAGGAAAGCCGGTCCCTTCGCCTTCCCACTTGATCGCCTCACCCCATTTGGCCAGCTCAAGCTTTATGATCCATAGGGACGTCGCTTTGGTGAAGAAAATGTCGGCTGTATTGGGGACCTGTCCAATGGCTTAGTGCTGCGTATGGCCTTGGGTAGGGCTGGATGTACGTGCCTGTGCAGCCGTGCTGAGATGAACAAACCCGTCCTTTTGATCCAAATCTGAGAGGGGGTATTCGGAAGGGATGGGGTCTGGGGGCGGGGTTGGTGATAATTTGTAGATGTACTGAGGCAGCGGGCTGGGGGCCATGACGACGTATAAACAATAGCAGCGAATGCTTCGTGATAAGAACTAATTGGAGCACCAAGTCTGGTAAAGACGAAGTTTGTCTCAGCGTCATTGACGATGCTCAATGCGAGATAAACTGGTGGTGGTGGAGCGTAAGACAGGGGTCTTGGCAATAGGGTAGGCACAGTGCATCGTGGGGTGTTCCATGACATCTTACTGTCGGTTTGGCGTTGGGTTTTGCGAGTCACTGCGCTTATGTTCAACACTGTGCGTTCGCATACTGATTACCATTTTCTCCCCGCTGTCGTCCATCATGTGTTTCTGAACTCAGAATTGCTACTGATTAATGATGGTGCTCTTTTCGAGACTTATTGGGTGCCCAAATCGACCTCGTTCCACATTTCGGGTTCGTCAATGACCATCCTTCTCGTCACTCGAAGCACATCTTACGAGTCACGGTCATACATTCGATGTCTCACGGACCGTTGCCGTCCCAGCTGTGTCTACTTTCATCGCTGCCGAATCGGCGCGATGGCGAGAAGGTGCGGTTCTTGGGTTGGTGAGTATGCCCGCAACTTTGTTTTTGCTCTCAGAGCACTGCGCCCGCTTTGAAGCCCAGGCGCCATAATTCTCGTGAAAACATGCTGACTGTTTTTCAGTGTAGCATCATACTCTACTCAGAAAGCCACTCTATCCCTATACCATAAGTATCCTGCGGATACGCAGGTCACGGCAGTCGTAGACGTGGAGTTGATACTCCATCTGCTCAACTCAGAGTTGACCAGCGTTGGTGAATGGGTCAACGTGATAGGCTATATCACTCACCGGGACAAGTCTGAAGAATCCGAGGCACGCGATTCGAATCAAACGAGAGTATTTATTCAGGCCATGATGCTCTGGTCTACCGGCCCGCTTGACGTACGGAAATACGAGGAAAGCTTTATCATGAATCACGAGAAAGCTGCGGACTAAACCTGACGCTGGCACGCTCTTGACCCTCTTTGCAAAGCCTTGAGCTTCATGTTCCCCGGGCGACGAAGGAGGAGGGAGGGTCACGTCGGCATCCAAGAAACTAGGACGTACACTGTACATTGGGATAGGCGCCGTGTGCCCCTATTGGCCGGCGTTGCCTGTCAGGCTGCTCTTGTGCCTTGGCTGCCGCTAGCTTGTCTCAAAGGGCCCTCGATGTGCTGCAAATGTCATCAGTCTGTTCCCGTGGTGGCAGCAAGTTCTCAGTAAACGGCCGATTTGGGACTGATGGCTGAAGATCGGGTTTGGAGCGATGACATGCATCTGTTAGGCATGAATCCGGTTTTATGATGAGAAAACCATCGTCTGCAATGAAAATGATATGATTTGCTACGCAACTGGAACCATCCAAGGACAGAATGGCATACCTCGAATGTAGTTGTGTGAACAGTTGCCTGTAGACCTGGATAGTACTGGAGAACCTCAATTAGGGTCCTATTGTACAACTCACGATAAGGCATCCAGTACTGGTTCGTTAAGACAAGCGAGGATATTGGTACGGCAGGAATCTCATCCAACTCCTGCTTAATCCTACGATACTCTACCTATACTCTATGCCGAGATGCTGGTTCTAGATGTGTAGGGGTTGGGTTGTTATGCGCATTCCCTCGAAGCTAGACATCGTATCTAACATGCAGAAGAGACGTGGAAAAGGATGCATGAATCAGATCTGTGGCCCAAATGAAACACAGAAAAAGATTTAATCAAAATGAATGATTAGCAGACCGCTTATGCCAAACGTCGATAGGCATGAGGAACTGGGTACATCACGGTTCTGTGGAAACGCAACTTCGTATCGGATCGTGTATGATATGGGTCATGAAGCACATGATAGCAGCGAGATAATACCCAAGTACACGAATCTGGAGCTTGAAATCATGTGGGGGTTTGTTCACATGGCACGGAAGGTGCAGATGACTTTCTCGATGTTAGACAGGCAGGTACAGGTGAGGTGGAAAAATGACGTCGTTACACCTGCCTCGCGATAGCTGCCCGCTGAAGACCCTTGGCACGCGGTTAATCCGCGGGGTCTGTCCCCGGAGTCTGCGATGCACGTGAAGGTCCCTTTCGCAGCATAACGTAATTTCCCGCCGCCAATGGGAAAGTGGCAGTTGTGGTTGCAGCAGTGTGGTTAAGCGCGACCGCGTGCAGCTTTTGCTTGACAAAACATAACAAACGACAACTACGTACTCCTTGCGACAATACTCGCGATCGACAAAACGACATTTCCGCGTTGCGTACCGAGAGTTGACTGCCCGGTGACAGCGGGACTTGCTCTCTGTGGTTTTTTGGAGCACGCAGCCCGACACTACGCGGCTGCTGCGACTGCGACGACAAAGGAGAGAGGAGGGACAGAACATGATACGGACTCTTTGACGACTGACACGTTCCTCGAATCGCATGTATAAATCCTGGCGGAGCGGCCCGCTGCCGGATCTGGCGTCTCTTTAAGATCACGAATAGCCACCAGCACGGGTGCGCATTGCCTTGCAAACTTGGTGCGGGAAGGGGACCAGCTCAGGTCCCCATTCGCCTCTGATTCATCATGGCGCCTGCTGGTGGAGGAAACATCAAGGTGGTGGTGAGAGTGCGGCCCTTCAATGGACGAGGTTTGTACATGTAGACTTGCTTGGGATAAGGAGCATACCAAGAAAGCATGGCTAACGAGCTTCCAGAAATCGATCGTGGGGCGAAACGCATTGTCGAGATGAAAGATAACCAGACAATTATAACGACACCAGACGGACACGGAGGAAAAGGATCGAAGGACAACGCTCCCAAATCATTTGCTTTCGACAGGTCCTACTGGTCCTTCAACAAGGCCGACGCCAACTACGCGGAGCAGGCACACTTGTTCGAGGACTTGGGAAAGCCCCTTTTGGATAATGCCTTCGACGGCTACAACAACTGTATCTTCGCCTACGGCCAAACAGGTTCGGGAAAATCGTACTCCATGATGGGATACGGCAAGGAGGTCGGCATTATCCCCAAGATTTGCGAGGATATGTTTCGAAGGATAGACCAAGTCTGCATGGACAAAACAACAAAGTGCACGGTGGAGGTCTCGTACTTGGAAATCTACAACGAGCGAGTTCGCGATCTGCTGAACCCGACCACCAAAGGCAACCTCAAGGTTCGAGAGCATCCCTCCACAGGTCCCTACGTCGAAGATCTCGCCAAGCTGGTTGTCACGGGCTTCCAGGAAATCGAGAACCTCATGGACGAAGGAAACAAGGCCAGAACCGTCGCAGCGACCAACATGAACGAAACGTCCAGTCGAAGTCACGCCGTCTTCACCCTAATGCTCACACAAAAGAAGTACGACGCAGAGACTAAGATGGAGATGGAAAAGGTCGCCAAAATCAGCTTGGTGGATCTGGCGGGTTCAGAAAGAGCAACATCGACAGGTGCCACAGGTGCTCGGCTAAAAGAGGGTGCTGAGATCAATCGTTCGCTTTCCACCTTGGGCCGTGTCATCGCTGCGTTGGCCGACCTTTCCACCGGCAAGAAGAAGAAGGGCGCCAGCCAAGTGCCCTATCGAGACAGTGTCCTGACCTGGCTTCTCAAAGACTCCCTTGGTGGAAACAGTATGACGGCCATGATTGCTGCGATCAGCCCCGCCGACATCAACTACGACGAAACCTTGAGTACCCTGCGATACGCCGACTCGGCCAAGCGCATTAAGAACCACGCCGTCATAAACGAGGATGCCAATGCTCGCATGATCAGAGAGCTCAAGGAAGAACTGTCATTGCTGAGAAGCAAACTCGGGGGTGGGGGAGGCGGCGGCCCAGCAGCAGCAGGACTGCCCCCTGACGAAGTATACGCGGATGGCACACCACTCGAGAAGCAAATGGTCAGCATCACCGGCGCTGACGGACAAATCAAAAAGGTTTCCAAGGCTGAGATTGCCGAACAACTCAGCCAAAGCGAGAAGCTCTTGACGGATCTCAACCAAACCTGGGAGCAAAAGCTGCAGAAGACGGAAGAGATCCACAAGGAGCGAGAGGCTGCTCTGGAGGAGCTAGGCATCAGTATCGAGAAGGGGTTCGTGGGACTGCACATGCCCAAGAAGATGCCTCATTTGGTCAATCTGTCCGATGACCCTCTTCTTGCGGAGTGTCTGGTGTATAACCTCAAGCCTGGCACAACCACGGTCGGCAATGTCGATACAAACGCTGACCATCAAGCCAACATTCGCCTCAACGGTACCCGAATCTTGCACAACCACTGTACCTTTGACAACAATCAGCAGGATGGCACGGTCACAATTATTCCCGCCGAGGAAGCATCTATCATGGTGAACGGAAAACGAATCACCGAACCGACACAGCTCCATTCAGGCTACAGGGTGATTTTGGGTGATTTTCACATTTTCCGATTCAATCACCCCATGGAAGCCAGGGCAGAGAGGGCGGAAGGCAGCCAGAGTTTGCTACGGCAATCTGTAACCGCAAGTCAGCTGCAAGCGCTGGACCGCTCGCCATCCACACCGACTCGACCCGGGCACGAAAGGTCCTTTAGTAGGGTGTCCGACTTTGGCGATTCAAGGCCAGAGTCACCTGCATCATTCCAACGCAATGGGAGAGACTCGGACTGGTCATTGGCCCGGAGGGAAGCGGCAGGCGCAATATTGGGAACGGATCAGAACTTCACCAGCCTCACAGATGAAGAGTTGAATGCTCTCTTTGAAGATGTCCAGAGAGCCCGCGCGGAACGAGTGATCGGCCGCGACGACGGGGAGGACTCGGAATCAGTGACATCGTACCCGTTTAGGGAGAAGTACATGTCCACTGGGACGATTGACAATTTCTCTTTGGATACGGCTCTGACGATGCCATCAACGCCAAAACAGGGCGAGGTGGATGACAGACTGAGGGATGCCAAGGATGAGATGCAGAGCCAGCTGGAGAAGCAAAAAGAGGAATACCAGGATCAGCTGAAAAGTGCCGAGGGCGCCAACGTCGAGGTCGAAGAGATCAAAAAGGAGAAGGAGAGGATGGAGAGTGCCCTCAAGGAGCTGAAAGAGGACATGCAAAAGCAGCTGAATCTCCAGCGCAAGAAGTTTGAGGAGAAGATTGAGAAGATGGACCCTCTCAAGAGGCCGAAGACAAACCCCAAGCTCTCCGAAGAGGAACTGGCGCTGGGCAGGAATGCAGTCAAGATTTGGCGTGAACGTCACTACGTCAAGATGGCCGAGGCGGTCTTGCAGAATGCCGCGATCTTGAAAGAGGCCCAAATCATGAGCAATGAGTTAGAAGAGACTGTCGTGTTCCAGTTCACGGTTGTGGACATTGGGCATGCACTCTGCTCTTCCTATGATATGGTGCTCAACGGTCTGACTTTCGAAGGCGACGACATTACTCTCGAAGAAGCCAGGAAGCCTTGCATCGGGGTACGCGTTGTCGACTACAAGCACAGCGTGGTCCATCTCTGGAGTGTAGAGAAGCTGCATGATCGCGTACGACAAATGCGCCAGATGCACCAATATCTGGACCAACCAGAGTACGCCCAGCACTTGAGTCTCGACAATCCCTTTGTGGAAACGTGCATGCCGGCTTATACGCTTGTGGGTGAAGCTGATGTTCCACTGAGGGCTGTCTTCGAAAGCCGTGTGCAGGACTTTTCCCTTGATGTACTCTCACCGTACACGTCTCATGTTGTCGGCATCATCAAGTTATCTCTGGAGCCCTCCCATGCCCGGGCGCCCACGAACACGCTGAAGTTCAATGTTGTCATGCATGAGCTTTTTGGCTTTGCGGAGAGAGAAGGCACCGATGTGCACGCACAGCTTTTCATACCTGGAGTTTCCGAAGAGGATGGTATTACTACTACCCAGATGATCAAGGACTTTGACGAGGGACCAATCCGATTTGAGAGCGTGCATAGCATGAGCGTTCCATTATTCGCCCCGCCAGACGTCATGCTGCGAGCAGCAATCTTTGCCAAAGTATCTACGATGCATCTGGATAAGCTCCTGAGCTGGGATGACATGAGAGATGCTGTGCCAAACGAGGGCAATGGCCAGGCCACGAGGATCAACGAGTCTCAATTCTTCACACAGGAGAAGCACGACCTCTTGTCTCGCATCCAGATCACGGAGCTCAACGAGGCCGGCGAATACGAGGCTGTTGAAGTCGCCCAGACAAGCGAGTTGGATACTGGCACGTTCCACCTTCACCAAGGCCTGCAGCGACGGATCAGTATTCACATCACGCATAGCTCCGGAGATGCTCTCCCGTGGGGGGATGTCACTGCGGTGCGGGTTGGAAAGATTCGCCTGCTGGACCAAGCCGGCAAAACACCAGACATGAACGCCACCGACCCCGAAATCACCCTGAAGCTGGTCTCGAACCCTGTTTTCCGCGAAAATTCAAACGGCACTCGCAGTATAGCGGTCAACGCACAATGGGACTCGAGCTTACACAACTCGCTACTCCTTGACAGAGTCACCCAAGACAAGTATCGAGTGCAGATGACAGTGTCCTGGGAGATCAGCTCCGAAAAATTGGCAGAGCCGATGAAGTTTGCGCAGAAGGTGTGCGTACAGATCATGTCGCGAGCCTTTGTTCGACAAACTTCCATGTTTGCAGCTCTCTTTCAGAACGTCCGATTTGTCCGATCATCTACTGGCATCTTCACCCTCACAATGCGACCTGCCCCCATCAAACGGGTTGGTGATCTGTGGAGGATGAACAGCCAGCATGACTACGTCAAAGGTGAAGAAAACTTGACAAGCTGGACGCCTCGCGGCGTGTCCCTTGTCCGTGACTATATCCTCGCCCGTAAGAAGAGACGACGTATCGCGGAAATCGGGGCGATGCAGAACATGTTGAACAAGCTTGGAGCCAACGGCATCCCTAAACCATCCTCTAGCACAGAGCCGGACCCTGAGGCTTCTCCGGAGCTGAGGCCCATTATACCCAATGACGACGATCTGCTCAATGACACCCCTGAAACCTCTCAAGCCCCCTCGGAGGAAGACGAGCACGCGGAAGTAGAGGAAAACGTTGAAGGAAAGCAGAATGGAGACACGGAACAGGATTTGACGACTCCCGCGGCATCAGAATACAGCGAGCAACAAACAGATCTCCTCGAGAGATGTCTAAAGCTATGGAGGAGGTACCCTGATCCTCTGGTCAAGATATTGAGTCCGACAAATACGGCACCTCCGGTGAACGGCATAGCCCCAGAGTCGCCACAACCACCGAGCTTGATCACAACAGTCATCAGGGTGCCCAAAAACCCCAAAGTTCTCAAAGGCGGCTACTTGCTGGTCCCTAACAACGACTCGACGCGATGGGTCAAGCGTTTTGTGGAGCTCAGACGGCCGTATATGCATATTCACTCTGCAACTGATGGCGACGAGGTTGCTCTTGTGAGTTTACGCAATTCGAGAGTAGACAGCCAGCCAGGCGTGCTGGGGCTGCTCCATGGACCAGACGACCACGATGCACCGCAAGGACAAGGCGCAGCCAATAGCGGACCGGACTTTACCCCAGGACACAGACGAACAGCTTCCGGAAGAGTGATCTCCACCATTTGGACAGGCACAGGAAATACTTCTAGTGGGCAGGGTCTTCAACGACTAAGCGAGCGGATGCAGGCAGGCGTGTTTGCCATTTACGGGACGGACAACACGTGGTTGTTTGCAGCGCGCAGCGAGCGTGACAAGATGGACTGGATTTTCAGGATCGACCAAACTTACCTTTCCAACAGCGAGAGCGTTTCGAACAGCGGCATGATGAGCCCAGCACTGGGCAGCGAGTACTGAAGTAGTTGAGTTTTGGGAGGGCGGATTATTTTCCCTCTCGCCCTGCAACGTCAAAGTTAGTGGTTTTGGAGAGGCATAAATTCCTTTTTGTTTTGTGTGGCATGTAGATGGCGTGATTGCACATCCTGCTAGATTATACCCGATGAAGATCGCGTGAGGAGAGGGAGGGTCGCCTTATAGATAAGCATTTGGACATAGCCTCGAGAAGGGGGGAGCAGCGGGTTGGATAGCTCGTTAGACGGGATATCCCATAAAGAACGTTTGGTTTGTAGATACGTCTTGGTTTCGATCACAGCAACGGAGCGGTACATAATACTATGCAATATGAGGACTATGATCTTGGTTTTGATCGAATGCGTTAGACACATTAAGCAAACGAGCTATCGTCCATGCTGGCACATTTTCCCTTGTGACCATTTTGACAGAGTCCTGTTGTTCCTTTTTCCTGCTGACCTGCAAACATTCCCCAACGCCGCTCAACGAAGCCAAGGATCCGATGCAAGGACTCCGCCGCCAAAAGCACGCAGTTGGTGCATCTGCCCTCTATACCAACACCGCAGCCTCTCCATACACCGGGCCACTTCATCCCTCAGGAGGGCGTCTTCGGAGGACCCTTGCGTTTCTTGGACTTGTCGCTGGCCTTGGTCTCGCCAGGTCCCTTGAGTCTCTGCTCGCGCTGCCACCTGCAAGCCATGAGCCAGGCCGGGTTGTCGCGGACGTAGGAGGGCAGCTCGCTCTCTAGAACATCTGCAAAGTCGAGAGGTCGGTCGTGTGACCGGGGCTGTGGATCTGTGCGATCGCCGTGCTCCACAGGGCCCTTGCCATCCATCTTCTCTTTGGATTGTAACCAACGCTGCCTCTCGGCCACCTTTCCGAACCAGTGTTTGCGTCCTTTACGAACTTGAATCTCCCTGTCCTTCTTATCTTGCCATACTTGAGTTCGCTGGTAGGGCCGGTGTATAGCGGGGTTCACAGGAAGGTAAAGACGTTTGTCCATCCTGGTGGATGTACCTGAGCTCGAGCTAACAGGCTTGGGCGGTTCCTCCTTCGAAGGAGCGGAAACGGCAACGCCAGGCGGTGGAGCTAAGGCGCCTTGTTGTCCGTAGATGAGCTTGTCAAATGCCAAGGAGTTGAATCGGTCGATTCGAGCTTGCGTCCTGGCCGATATTTTTGCGTAAGTAATAATGACATTGGAAGGGGGTTCCTTCGGGTCACCAAGTCGCACGCTCGCCCTGGACTGAGTAGATTGGACAACGTCGGAGGAACCTTCCACCGGGGTTGCATGTTTTCCTTTCGCCAACGACCCTGTTTCAGCATATCGCTGTGCATGACGGTTCGCCCGAGGGGCCCGGCTGTTTTTCGTCAAAGTCGTCTGAGTCATGCTGGGCAAAGAATCCAGTGCGACACGTGAATCAACTTGCAAGTGACTTTGTGCACGTAACCCACTGGGTTTGTTTCTGCGGATGACTTTGGAAAGTCGAGTTGGACTCTGTGTTGGTGGTTCATTCAGAGTTTTCTGAACTGCTTGAGGCTCAAGTTCCGAACCACGGTGGCCATCGGGTATTTGATCCACTCGATAACAGACTGCAGGCTGCTGGCGCAGCGAGTATGGTTTTGTGAGTGGCTCCAGAGGCATGTTGCCGTTGTCGCCTAGTATGCGCGTTAGATATGAACCTTCCAGAGGTTGAGTCTGGCTTTGGCTGAGAATAGAGAAACTATTCTGAGAAGGTGCCGAGATAACTAGTTCCGGAGGCGATTGCAGATGCGTTCCTCTTGATCCCTCGAATGTGAACTGATAATTTGCCACCGTCGTCGCGAATTTATCAAAATGAGCACCACAAACTGGACTTTGGTGCTGCAGCTGTATGGGTGGCAGCCGAGGTGTTGTGTCTAGGCTATGTGCCAACACCGCTCCTTCTTCGACCGGAGACAAGAAGTGTATAGGAGGCAGGAACTGTTCCTCAGAAAGATAGCCCCTCGGACGGTACCTTTCGAACCCCCTCGATAGTACATCAAGACGATCCGTGGGAGGAGGGTACTGAGATTCAGAGTCTACAGGCTCTGGGGGGAAAAGGTTCAAATTTGGGGTTGAATGGGGGTAATGCGGCTCCAAAAGAAACATAGGTTGCTGTGGTTGATTGTTCCACTTTGCAGGTGCAAAGAGGTTTGCAGAGGTTGAACTAAAACCGTGTTTTGCCGATGAATCAGAGAAGGGGTGTACAACCTGGGGAGTACTAGCTTGAGGGACTGGCAAGCCAGAGCGAAAATTGGCTGATTCTTCCAGATACGGCCGGCCAGAGTAATGACTACTATAAAACCCTGAAGCTACTGTCGAGCGATCGCAAGGAATAGCTGGGCTCACGAAACCACCACCCGAGGACCAGCCAAAGCGCGCATCCATAACCAGCGTTCTCAGGGCTGGGTCATGGTGGGGAGTGGATGGCGTCCGAAAGGTAATCGGACGTACCGACTCGCCTGGACTTGGACCAGAGGGAAGAGAAGATGTTCACAGAGCTAGCGACAGAATGGCTCTTCATTAATGACAGAACCCAGTGTAGTGAGGACTTGGAGGCCAAGCAAGCCCGTCGGGTCGTACACAAACAAAAGATTGGATGGTTGAGGCGAACGATGCACTAAGGGAGCCATACCGGCAAATTAGCATACAATATGTTTGATAGGATGCAATGAGAAACAACAAGAGTTCGTGTGTCATATCAGATCTTTTCAGTTTTTATAGCCGTCAGCCTAGGAACAACAACGGCTACTTGACCGGCTCCTCTGCGGATTTGATGGGTATCGCTGCCTTTGGTCCAGACTCGTGGCAGCAGCGAGAGACCTGGACTCCATGTTGCGACGCGTAGGTAATGTGTTGCAAGCCAAGTGACGCGGCACGCACGGGGGACGAGCCGCATGCTGTATTGGCTTGGAGCGAGCCGAAGCTCTGTGTGCTGGAAGGGATTTTGAAGGCCCATCAACAAAGATGGAGCAGAACCAGGTCCATGTAACCAGAAGGTTCCGTTCAGTCAGACCTTTTACCAAAGTCATCATGACACGAATGAGGCGTGCACGTGTAGGAAATTGAAACAACGTACCCTTGAGCAGAGAAGTGGTGATAGTCGTGGGAAACCTGGGGCTTCCTGAATCGAGTTCGGTGGCCGAACAGACCAAAGTTGAGGTATGATCAAGCGGACGGCAACGAGTTGAGAGAGCAGAGGAGCGTCTTCTAGGCATAGGGTGCTCAGGCAATGCCTTGCCAGACTTAAGCTTCCCCTTCGAAGTTTGAAAAAGAAAAGTGTGCGCGGAGGAAGCAAAGGGGGAAGTCGAGGGGTCTGTAGTGAGCCAGGGCAAAACAAGAGGCTAGGAGGACAGGCTCGATGGACGGTGACCGAGGAGGACCAAGTACGGCAGGCGAGGCAGGTACATGTACACAGCAGGTGGTGAGGCGCCCAATGGCAACGCGCTGCCAGGCCGGAGACGGAGCGGTCCTGCAGCTGAGCTGATGAGGCTTGCAGCACTCGAAACGGTGGCATTTCCGGGGCCGGTGAGTCCTCAACCTATTAACCCTTGCGCTGCCTGGTTTGGTGACGCGAAGCCGTCGTCGCCCAGACGGCCTTGGGCTGGGCTCTTTGCCCGGCGCCTGGCGTACTTCATCTCCTCAAGGTACCTCGACTCTGGCTGCGGCACGCGCGAAGTCACCGATGTAGTAGTAAGCAAGCCATGCCATGCCGTATTTTCCTGCCTTAGGCTCCCAGCATCATCCTACCATTCCTGTACCTCTACAATCAACGGGTACAGCCGCCATGGTTAGGTACCGACAGCACGTGGAGTGACGCGTGCCGCCGTCGACCTACGCGGGTGGTGATGGAGGTAGTGCGGCGCGTATGGGATGATGGATGGAGGTTCTACGAATAGCCCTGCATAACATTATAAGCAGCCTGCTAGACTTGCCCTTTCGGTGCTACCTCGCGGAACAATAATGGAACCCGCACGGGGGCCCAGGACGCACAAGGGGGGGGGGAACCGCTTCTGGCGATTTGGCACATGCTAGCGCGGGGGGTTCACGAATTGTCGATCTAACCAGATCGCAACCACCTCCTACTTGTCCCAGTTCCTGTGCCTGTTCTGTCCCTGGCTTAGCAAGCTGTTGCGACTCCTGCATCTCATCTAGGCATAGTTGCTACCCTGCCCATGGACTTTCTCAAGTCGGCGGTGGCCTCTGCCATCGCCAAGGGCCCCCCTTTCCCATACACCTTTGGCGACAAGGTCGACATCGACGAGTCCATCTGGACGCTGTACAACGGAACGAGGAGGGAGGACGGGTCGAACTGCAGCATCCTCTCCTTCGACATCACCACCAACAAGTCTCGCCTGCCGCTAGCCAAGAATGCCCTCAAGAAGCTGCGGACGCTACGACACCCGGGCGTTGTCAAGGTGCTGGACACCGTCGAGACCGACACTTACATCTACGTGGCGACGGAGCGCGTCGTGCCCCTGCGATGGCACGTACGCAGGAAGAGCCTGTCTCCGGAAACAATCAAATGGGGTCTGCACGGCATCGCGCGCACGATGAAGTTCATCAACCAGGACGCCTCCTCGATTCACGGCAGTCTCAGGGTCGGCTCCATCTACACTTCCGAAAGCGGGGAGTGGAAGGTAGGGGGCTTCGAGGTGTTGAGCAATGTCAAGGACGACGAAGCAGTCATATATACGTATGGCAGCTTGGTCCCGGACTCCGGGAGATACACCCCTCCAGAATTGGCACAGGGAGGCTGGGATACCATCAAGAAGCATCCCCACACTGCGGTCGACTCCTTCAGCTTTGGAACTTTGATCTACGAGGTCTTCAATGGCGATTACCATGGAACGGACCAAGCAGGACAGACAAAGGGTGTGCCCCCCAGCATGCAGACTAGCTACAAGCGGCTCTGCAATGCAAATCCCAAGGCTCGCATCAGCATAGGAAACTTCTTGGACCAGGGCAGTCGGACGGGATCCTTCTTCGACAGTCCCTTGATCAAGTTGACGGAGGGAATTGATAACCTAGGTGTCAAGTCGCCATCAGAACGAGAGGAATTCCTAGAGTAAGTGCACCTACCCTTGTACACGGTGATATCTAACACCTTGGGAAAAGTGATTTGGACCAAGTAACGGACGACTTTCCGGAAGACTTTTTCAAGATGAAGATTCTCCCAGAGCTCATGAAGTCAGTGGAGTTTGGCGGAGGAGGCCCGAAAGCATTGACGGTGGTATTGAAAATCGCCGCCAAACTATCGAGCGATGAGTTTGAGGCAAGAGTCATACCGTTTGTTGTTCGATCGTTCGGGAACCCGGACCGTGCAATTCGCGTGTGTCTGCTGGATGGACTACCTCTGATGATCGATCGCTTACCACAAAAGATTGTCAACGACAAGATCTTTCCCCAGATTGTGAGCAAAACTAATCATCAGTTGAGCACCTGGCACTAATCGATATTGTAGATAACTGGCTTCACCGATATTGCGCCCGTCGTACGCGAACAGACGCTTAAGTCGGTTCTCGTCATCATCACCAAGCTCTCGGACCGAACAATCAACGGGGACCTGCTCAAGCAACTAGCCAAGACAGCCAACGACGAACAGCCCGGCATTCGCACAAACACGACTATATGTCTGGGTAAGGTTGCCAAGAACCTGGGGACTTCATCACGAGCCAAGGTTCTCATCGCTGCATTTACACGCTCTTTGAGGGATCCGTTCCTTCACGCCCGGAATGCTGCTCTGATGGCGCTTGGCGCTACGGTAGAGCACTTCTCCGAGGATGACTGCGCCACGCGGATTTTGCCAGTCATCTGCCCTCTGCTGATAGACAAGGAGAAGCTGGTGCGTGACCAGGCGAGCCGGACCCTTGAGATTTTCATGGCGAGAATCCGCAAGGCGGCTGCGGCGATGCCCGACACGGCATTGCCACCTTCGCAGCCCTCCGAGGGGACGACACCAAGAATGAGCAGCCCGGCTATCAACGAATCATCGTCGAGCTGGACAGGGTGGGCCATCTCATCATTTACAAACAAGCTCTCGGCCGCGGCCGGCGAGATGCAAACGGCAAACGGATCAGGAGCATCGACGCCTCGCCCATCGCCGTCTCCAGGACCAGAGCTCAAGAGACCGGCCATGGCATCAGCATCAGCATCATCACTTCATCGCCAGGCTGTCACGTCGCCGGGTCCCGCCTCAGGGGCGACGTCCCCGAATCCCAATGCTCTTGCCGAGGCATTCCTCCCCGCGGATACTGGGGCCAAGGACGATGGCGGAGATTCGTGGGGAGACATGGGCGATGACGATGGATTCTTTGGCGCATCATCGGAGTCGGCCAGCAAGAAATCAGCAACAGAGACGGCAACGCCTGTGGACGATGGATCCGAGCCTGATTTCGCAGGATGGCTGGCCGCGCAGCAAAAGAAGACGGTGTCGGGCAAGGCTTTACCAAAAGGCCTCGGGAAACCCTCGGTAGGCAAGAAGACGACGACGACGACGACGACGACGAAGCCAGCACCGAAACCCGTGGTCGCGAAGAAGCTTAACGTTAGGCCCAAGGAGACTGCAGACGACGATACATGGGGAGACGCTTGGTAAATATTACTACTTGGAAAGCGTGCTGATGATTGGACATTGATAAAGAAGGACGGCAAGCCACGCAATGTCAGTGTGGATAAGGAGGGTTCAAAGTGAGATACCATTTAGCAGGCCTGTGATGTAGCACGCCCTGCATATGACGATAGACAGAGCATAATGACTTATGCCTCAAGGCCACTGCTTGGCTGATGGGGTACATTCAAACCTGCATTCCCAATATCATGATAGTTATTGTAGTACTGGCCTCCTACAGTGCTACTGTGGCGTGGAACTAACACGATTGGCGGTTGTGGCACTCGATCATGGTGGCTTGTAGAAAGTGGGGTGAGGCCCATAAAAAAGTTGTAGCCCACCATCTGCAGAACTCATTCTTCTTCCTCACCAAAAATCCTCTCCACCACAGACCACCAACCTCCAATCCCCAGGGACACCCCGAACCGATCATCTCTCCCGATTCTTTTTTTTTTTTCCCCGCCCGCACTGTCAGCGGAAAGGGGAGGGAAAAAAAACAAAAAAAAAAAACAAAGAGAGCGCGGGAAAACGAAAATGGCACAGGGCACAGTGAAAAAGTCGCGGCCCGCGGCGCCCAAGGCGACGCACTCGAAGCGGCAGGCGTCCAAGGTGGCCAAGCCCAAGAAGTCCAAGGCGGGCGTCGACAAGGTGCACCGCAAGTTCACGGCCGGGCTGACGGCGCGCACCGAGGCGCTGCTGGGCGAGCGCGCGGGCCACCTCGAGCTCATCGGCAAGGGCAAGAAGGGCGTGAAGAACCCGGCGCACAAGGGGGGGTCCAAGAAGTTTGGCTAAAATGGGGGATGATTGATGGATGGGTAGAGTGTTGGAGAGAGGGGGATGTTGAAAGGACGGGGTGCTTTTTGGAGAGGATGAATGGCATATTACGATGGTGCTCTGGCCATGATCAGCATGGGCTGTGGCTACGGCCCTCAATAATTCTCAATATCAAACTCTCGACCCTCCGCGACCGCCGTCAGGACTGCCTTGACAACCGCCAAGTCCCTCGCCACATCGACCATCCAATTCGACACGGCCACCCTCACCGCCTTGCGCCCCTGCCAGCTCGTCCCGCTCACATACATCTGCCTGGTCGCGTTGATCTTCTCCACGAGCACCTCGTTGAGCGCGTCGCTCTTGGCGCTGAACAGCACAATTATGAAGACGTCCTCCTCGGCCGCCGCCGAAGCGCCGACCTCCTCCTCCGGCAGGAGCTCGTAGTGCTCGGAGCCGCCGACGTAGCGGGCGACGCCGCGGGCCAGCTCGACCATGTTGGACAGCAGGCGCGCCAGGCCGGGCCGGCCGTGGCGGTGCAGGACGGCGTAGGCGGGCAGGGCGCGGAAGCGGCGCGAGTTCTCGAGCCCGACATTGAGCGGCGAGGGGATGGGCGAGGGCGCGCCGGTGGACAGGTATGCGGCGTTGGGGTTGGTGAAGACGGACGGCAAGATGGTGGCGGAGCGGGTGAAGAACATGCCGCAGTCGTAGGGCTTCAGACGGAACGGGGGGCAGTTAGCCGAGGAACCTGCGGCCGAATCGAAGAATGGGACTTACCACGTTGAGGAGCTTGTGCCCGTCCACCGTAATGCTGTCTGCCAGAACCAAGCCCTCGGCCCGTCGGTGCAGCAGCCTGTACTCTTCCTTGTCCTCCAGGGCGCGGGCGAAGATGCCGAATGCTAGCGAACCTGGTCAGCACCTACTCGACTCTCCTGCTGCCAAGAAACGTCTCGGAAACAAGGGACCGGCACGCACCTCCATCGACGTGTATCCACGCGCCGTAGCGATCCGCAAGCCGCCTCACCCTCGTCCACTCCTCCACATCGGCCAGCGAGAACCTCGACGTGTTGACCTCGCCGCCGCTGACGGCAATGACGGTCGCGACGCCGGGCCGCTGCAGCTCGGCCTCGAGGGCGTCGACGTCCAGCCTCCACGGCTCGGCCTCGCTGNCGGCCAGGCGCCGGGCGACGACCGACTCCCTGGCGCACGCCAGCCCGAGGATGTTGCTCGCCGTCGCGCCCGTCGTAAAGATCCGGCCCGGCCAGGCGCCGTCGCCCAGCCTCAGCAGGCGCGCCACCATGTCGAGCGCCGCGTCCTCGAGGGTGGTCGCGACGTGCTGCGCGGGCAGGTGCGTGTGCAGGTTCTGGTCCGCGCGGGACACGACGTTGTCGGCCCACTCGGCGACGGGCAGCGTGCCGCCCGTGACGAAGCCGTAGTACCGGCTGGACGCCGCCTGGCCGTTGAGCGCCGGCACGATGTCCTCGACGATGTGCCGGACCGTCTCCTCGGGCGCGTGGCCGGCGAGGTACGACGGCGAGGAGGGCCTGGGCAGGGACGCCTCGGCGGCTTGGATGGTGCGCAAGGGGGGCAGCGTGGGTGCCGAGGGATCGGTGTTGGCTTCGCGGTGCCGAAGCCGTGAAGCCTGGGCTTGTATATCGAAGAGGTCGGCCATGATGATGCCTTTGCGCCGGTGAATCCCTCACCCTTCTTATCAATGAGACGATGCCCAAGGAGTAGTAAAGAGAAACCCCTCGTTTGTGTGTATCGCCTCGGCCGCCTGCACTTATAGGTGCTTGGGGCGTATCCGTACACGGTGTGACTCTTTTGTAGAATTGGTGGGGCGGTCATGGAAGCCCCACGCGACAGGCTGAAGCTGAGGAAGGAGTTTGCGAGACTAAAAAGTCGGTGTTTTGTCCACGGCAAGGTAGTTATATGGCGTCAAGTTAGGTAGCCTGTGCCCGCGACCCAACGCATGGTTGGTGGGAAAAGATGTGTATAACCTGATTCAGCATCTAGCTCGCTTCTCTAAGAAACCTGTCTACGTGTCAAATCCTCCCCCCCCCCCCC
>LDEE01000001.1:3597893-3634011 GCA_001021365.1 Stachybotrys chartarum
CCCCCCCCCCCCCCCCGGCGGTCATCCGCGTGTGACAATTCTACTTCATGGGACGAAGCCTTGGTGGCCGCCCATGCCGTTCGCAGCCCATCGTCCATCAAACGCCGTATATCATAGCACCGCATCGGCTGGTTGCCCTCATCTAAGCAGGAACCCCCCCGGCCCTCCCCACCCCATCCCCGACAAGATGCTCGACCTTGGGACCCTGTCTATAGCTTCGCCTTCTCCACGGCGCCAATCTTCAGCTTGCCGCCGTACTTCTGCAGGACGTGCTCGTTGTGGTACTTCCAGAAGGCCTTGGTCGCGTCCTTGCCCGCGTATCGCTTTAGGATCTTGGCGCCGCCCGGGTGCTCGTCCAGGAACTCTGGGGGTCACTGCGTCAGCTCCAGTGATTTTCGTTGTCACGGCGCACTTCGCTTGGAAAGAGGTGTAGGCTCCGTGGGGGCAAACGTACTCGACACGTCGTAGACCTCGTTCTCGACAATGACCCAGTAGCCGTTGGCGTCGTCCTTGTGCTGGGCGACGTCGGCGACGGTGTAGTTCTCGGGCATTTTGGGGGGACGGTGCGGGTATTGGAACAAGGGTTTCAAGGCTGACGTGGTATTCCGAATCGCTAGAGAGATTGGGCTTGCAGGTGGATGTTATTGAGCAGCAAGATGGCAAGAGACAGGAATAAAGAGGATGATGGTTCGTTGCAGGTCATGCGACTTGCCTAGGCCCATGAGGTCAGGGAGCCTTTCTTACCTCGGCACAGCCCGCCATGCGCTGCTGCTGATCATTATTAGCCCTGGTCTGGGGGTTTCGGCTCGGGTCAAAAGGCCGCCTGCCTGGGGTCCCTTTGACCAATCAGCGCTCCGACATTGGTAACCTCAACCACCTTTCGCCTCCACCACGCTCGTCTTCAAGTACTAGCATCATCAAGTTGTTTATACCTTTGCAACTGTATTCGACAAGACTCGTCTTGTTACACTCTACTGTTTCAGATAGTACTACGATGTCAAACACTAGAAAACAAACCATGTCAAGTCCTCGCTAATGTGCATGTATCCATGGCACCTTTGACCAAAACGCCTCTATGCAAGCAAGGTGTGATGCTTCCTCACGCGGTAACAAGAACACCACGCCGCATCGCCGACCGGAACTGGTTCGCAAACGCCGTCGTTCCCCTGCAATCGCTCTCCGCCCTCTTCTCCAGCGCCCGCGGCATCCACTGCGTGATCTGGGCTATTCGTTGTTCGTTCTGCACAAGACCCACGTTAGCCACCGCTCTCAACCCCCCTGGGAGCATCTTGCATCAAGGAGAGGCATCGTCTTTTCTTACCGAAGGATGCGTGCTCAGCATCTCGGGCACCTCCACCCCTCCCTGCCGCTGCACCGCCTCCATCCGCTGCCAGAATGTCAGCGCGTACCGCGGGTCGTAGCACGCCTCGGCCATCATCATCAGCCCCAGGTAGTCGGCCTCGCTCTCCTGGTGGCGACCCATGGGCAGGTAGAAGAGCAGGTCGCGGAGGAAGAAGCCGCCCACCGCCGTCCACAGCCCGAACAGCGCCACGCCCGGCATCCCGCCCGCCAGCAGGAACACGCACCCCGTCATCAGGTTGCCCACCCACGCCGCCGACAGCCGCTCGCCCGCGTGCAGCGCCGTGTTGTGCGCGATCTCGTGGCCCAGCACCGCCGCCAGCGCGTGCTCGTTGCCGCACACGTTGAGGATCCCGCTGTGCACAAAGACTTTGCCGCCGGGGATCACGAAGGCATTGGCGGTCCCTGTTGGCCCGCACGTTAGCAACCCCCCCCCCCCCGAGACCCAAGCTGCTTTGCCCTTTCCACTCGGCACGCAAAGGGAACTTACTGGAGTCATCAATCACAAAAACCTCCCAATCGTAGTCCGGCACACCGCTAACCGGTATTAGCCGCTTCATGACATGCTTCACCAGCAACACCCTCGGATCCCCCTCCCTCAAGAACCGCCCGCCCTGCGCCTCGACCAAGTGAATTATCTCTTTCGCCTCATTCCGATGGTAAAGCTGGAGGTACCAGTCCGAGAAGAAGTTGAACCGCCGTCGCCCAGACACAGGGACCACCTCCGAATTGCACAGGTAGAAGATGACGGCGGCGGCCACGCAGGCCACGGCGAAGCGCTTCGAGTTGCGCGACCGGCCCGCGTTGGAGAACCTGTCGGCCGCGGCGTGCGAGACGAGAGGACGCGCGTTGCGTAGCCGCTCGCGCGGGTCGTAGACGTCTTTGGAGCAGCGGGAGGGTGTCGTCGATAGGAGGCGCTGGCGGGCTGCTCGCGTGCTGACGATGCATGACGCTGGCGCTCGGGTAGCTGCGGCGGCGACAAGCAGACGCGACGTCGGACGGGCCGCGAGCATCGGGTAGCGGCCTAGCATGTTGAAAGGGAAGCGGCCAGCCGGGCCTCGATCATGGAAAGCGAAACCAAAACGAGTGACGACTGACAAGGTTGTCTTGGAAAGACGTCAAGCTCGGGATGGGGGGTTTTTAGAGGTCGGTAGGACTGCTTGGGCTGACGGTGGGGGTGGCAGCGTCATCCAGAGAAAATCCGGGGAACCACCGAGCCGCTGGCTCCGAGGCCGAGGCCGGATCCAGCATTCCAGCACTGTTGCATTTCCATCGCAACCAACAAGAAACAAGGAGCCAACAGTTCTCTCGCTTGTATGGATATATATGCAGCCCTACAGCTTCCCGAAATGACAGGGTTCGAATTATGCTGTGTGGACACAGGAAACAACTCGAGATACACGTACATCATCGTCTTGGGTCACTTTCTCCCTCCATCAAAAACGACCTACGATCCTCCGCGAAAGCCGTTCGTTAACCCTAACCCAATAAAACAGTCAATCGTGGCCTTGCCGTCACATTTACGTTTCCCGTTTCCCTCGGACTAATTGGACTGTTGCCCAACAAAAAAATCAAGATCCCCACACATCCAAGAGCCGTACTTCATCAACACATGCCCTTGGCCTTTATCCTACATGGGTATTTCATCGCACGAGTATCGTCATAAGTCGAATCCCAAATCATTCGCGCCACGCTACCAAAGCACCATGCCTGCCCACCGAATGACAACCATTTCCCCCGGGTTTCGTAATCGTTTCGTATCGTATCGTGAATGAATTGGGTATCTCGACCGCTTCGCAAATCAAAGTTTGACCGCCCATGGCTTGAAGATTCAAGACCGCCCAGCCACCTCGTAAGGGTATGGTTTTCTCCCCCATACCACTGTGATTGGCATGTACGCATGGATCCGCGGATCGGATATCTCCCGGCGCACATCCACTAAAAGCACCTATGTACGGATGATTTAGCTTTGCACCTTGCCTCCCCAAGTGTAGGGCCATTTCATACCTCAGTCTCGGCAGGCGACCGGTTATATACCCGGTTGAAAAGCCATACGCTGAATCCGCTCAGTCCCGTCGTCATGTTGCGTTGCCACATCCGGCCCAGCTCCTTGAGTCGTTCGTCTTTGGGCCACGCGTTTATGGGCATTTTGTACAGCTTTTCGTGCACGTCCACAAAGCCAGCGTCGATGTAGGCTTGCTTGACGTTCGCAGCCATGACAAAGGGTCTGTTGCATAGCTGCGCTGCGTTGATCATGTCTTGCATCCACCGCGACATCGCGCTCTGGGGATCGAGGGTGCCATCGTCGCTGATCAGGAGGCAGTCGAACTCCTGCGACTCAAACCACCCACCGGGGTTGAGCGCCTCAAAAGCTTGGTCTGCGATCTGTGTCTTGAAGTTGGCCCAGGAGCCGGTCGTGACGCGTGTGTGTATGTAGTCGAACTTCTGCGTGTAATACCATGGTTCCGATCTGTACGCGCAGGATCGTGCCCATCTTGTCAGCAACCCCGCCTGGTCCGGTCAGCATGGAAAGGGGCTACTACGCACGAGTCCTCGATGTAAAAGCTGACGTTGGGCGGGACGATGTCCGGTTGAATCGGAGATAGATCGGTACCGACGACCTGAGCAGACGGAAACAAATCGCCCATCTGGACTGCCCAATCTCCGCAGCCCGTGGCAATGTCCAGGATATGACCCGGGGGATCGCTCTGGGACAAGGGCGCGAAGAAGAGTCTGTCGCCGAACAGCTTGTGCAAGGCGGCGCCCTGATATACTAGTCTTTCTCTTTCCAACATGTCGTTTGGAAGAGGGTACGCTGGCAATGGTCAGCTTTGGACACGAGCCTATGATTATTCGCATAATTTGTATTGAATGCCCACGAACTTACAACCAGCCTTGTAGGCATGATATGTACGGCCAAACTCCTCGGGGAAGTTCTGCACACTGTCGGTCAAGGACTGCGAAGACGTATCGCCACTTCGGGGCTGTCAGCATCCTTAGAGCAAATACCCGGGTCAGTGTTGGAGGCCAGCAATACTCACAACTCTTCTGCGTTGGGCTGTGCAAGGGGGCAGTGAGGGGTCAGCGACATGTACAAGCCGGGTGCAGCGCAGCCATGGAACAGACTTACATCTGGCTCAATGATACTGTTAGATCCCGAGCGCGTCGAACAGCTGAAGGTGAATTGAAAATCTTGGACAAGACTTGAAGGAGACACCAGGCCACCATATTCTTTTGAGCCTCCGCTCGAACTCTCCGCTTGGCGCTCCATGCCCGATTGCGTCTAAAAGATGGAATTCCGGGATATCACTGAATTGCGAACGCCGAACTGAAAAACCATGTGAGTTCAGCGAATTGTAGGCTGTATAAATAGTATAGAGGAAGGAGAAAGCCGCAGCTCATGGTCGGTTTGCTTACACCTAGACACGCAACGACTCGCTCGATGTTCTAGGAAGCGAGCTGAGGCCAAACGACGCAGCAGAGAATCCAGGAGCGAGGTTCGAGAGGAGAAAGAGAGGGGTGAAGAATGGAATAGCCACAGCCGATGGGATATGGAGGAAAAGGGAATAGCGAAGGGCCTGCCAATTTAGCTGCCGGTGGGTAGGCAGGCATGGGTGGGAATAGAGTCAAGTACTATTGTTCTAGGTGTGGGTGTGGCGTCTGATGCGGCAGACGATGCCGTTAGGCGTGGACAGCGCTTTGCCTCGACGACCCACGTCGGCTTGCCGTTTTGAGAACATTAAGAATCCTATTCTGAAGAAACTAGGATGGCACATGCTGGGCCATTCCGAGGTTTGAGGGTTTTGACGAATCAAGCCAGAATGGTGCCAAGGATCCGGGACGTGTGATAAAGCATTGCGGACGATCTGGTGGTAACTTGATTTTACCCCCCTCCTTTTCCACATGCCTGGTTCTCACGATTCTGTTTCCGGCACACCCCAGGACAGGGACAAATCATCAAGCAACGGACGGGAGGCCCACCGCAACGCAGAGCCAGCGAAGCCTGCGACAGGGATGTCGAATACCATTCTGCGGGCTGGGCCGGACCAGATGCCCGGACATAACGAAAGACAGGAGAGAAGGCCCGTTCCCTTGAGCCTTTTTCTGGAGTCCACGATGGAGAAGGATCGCGGTTGATCATTACGGACGATCCTTTCCAAGGGTTTGGCAAAATGACCTGGCCAAGTAGCCCGCCGTTGAACGAAGCCGCCGTCCGCTGCGGCGTGGGCGCCTTCATCAGTCATCTTGAAAACCCGGGGAGCTGGTTCCGCTAAAGCTGGGCGGCTCAAAAGGATGGGATTCCCAGCCCGTTGGGTCTAGGGGTGTGTAATTTAAAGAGAGCTGATGGCTGACGGGGCTGGTGGTGTCGAGGAGGCGCCGCCGGGGTCCTGATGGCTCAGGCGTCCCTCCACCAATAATTATATCCAGGGGTATGGGGCAGCAAAGGCTCCGGCAGTTGCGACGTCCTCCCTCCATTGTAACTATTTTCGACCTCTGCCGGATGATTCTGAAGATGTGCCCAGATGGTCGCCATCGTGTGGGTAGGTCACGTTTCGAGAATTGTGAAGGGACGGCACCCCACACATGCTTAATTTTGCGGCCATGGGAGAAGTGATCTGCATCAAGAAAGCATCGTGAGAGGGTAACTCGCTCTTGCTGTGGGCATTTGGACCGGGCCAAGAGCTCGGCGACGTCCCACCATAGCTCGGGGTGATTGCAAGGAACGGCAAGGCATAGACACGCAATAGGCCGATACGTACGTACCTACGTATGTACTGTGTGCACTGTGGTAAAAGTCCCAGCGGGCGGAGACACCGCAGAAGATCCTCGCTGCCCAGACATCCTCTTGTGCTTCTACGGAAAAGCCACTCGCAGTTTCTCTGCTGCGTCAACCGCGATCCTCGGGTCGCCGACGGAAGGCCCCGGAGGATGCGGCCCCACGTTCAGATGAGCAAGACACCAAGCAAAGATGGGGACGGTCAACTAGTCACGACAGCTCAATACGGCAAAGCATGCGAAGAAGAGGGAGAAAAAAAAAGAAAAGAAAAGAAACCAAGCCAAGATCGTCGCTTTGCGCACCTACCTTACCTCGAGCGCTTCGGCTCCTTCCTTGCAGGCCCTGACCGCCAGAGCCAGGTTGCGGCGGCAGACCTCTCGGCAAGAACACTTCTAGAAGGGCTCCTTCCACGCAAGGAAACAATGACGCCTCCACCATACCTCATCCTTCCACCGGCAACATTCTCACCAGGCTGATTTGCGCGTCGATAGGCCATTTGCATGCACGAATACGTTTGGGCGGGAAGAAGGTGTGGATTCGTTTTGCAACAAGGGACCCGGTTTCTTGGTAAATTAAAAGCTACCTTAGCACCCACACTGCAATCCTCCATGGCCGTCAGCTGGGAGGGGAAATAGTGATACAATGACACCGTCTCCCCTCCACTTCCTTTGGAAAGGTCCCTATCCAGCTCCGGAATGTGAGCAATCCGCCAAGTCATCGGCGCGCAGAATGTAGCCCAGGAAAGATTCCATGACACCGCTTTACCCTCCCGCTATCGCTCCAATCAAGGCACCGTTGACGCAAGCATCCATCTCAAAATGGTCCCGTTGCTTCCCAATCGGTATCTTCCCACAGTCTTGGGGCCGGGGTCGCCCCATGCCCCCTGGTCGCTTTTCGCACATCCTGGTGGACGTCCCTCGGGTGAACCGGCCTGGTGGTTTCTTGTGGAAGTGACACGTCTTTTGGCCCCCATTCTTCAGCTCTGGATGGGAGCTGGGGTGGCTGAAAGGGGTGAGGAAAGCAGGCGGGAAGTACGCGTACCAGGCATTCCGAAATGCAAGTCTACCTGAAATGTGTTGAGGCACTTGTCAGCTGTGCGCTGTGTGCTGGTCAGCGATCAGTGAGGACGAAGACAAAAGGCAAACGATGAAAATGAATCATGAATAGGAAGGAAAAGTGACATATGCTTGAGCGGTGACTCATCACGAGCAAAATTACTTGACCCGAATCACCTGGCTGAATTCTTTTCATCAGCAAGTAAATGACGGCGTTCCATTACGGGGAAAAAAAAGAAGAAAAAAAAGGCGCGACAAGGTTGCATGAAGCAGTATATTCATATCCAAGAACCACGGCAATTTTCCATTCCGCCCAAACGCCTCAAACGCAAACTCTCATCGCTTCACAGATAAGCTGTACACGTATTTCCCTCACAGCTGCCTCGCTTGCCCGTTTAGATGCCCTTAGACAGCAGGTTCAGCGCGCTGCCCGCGAGGATGAAGCCCGCCTGGTCCTTGCTGACGACGTGGTTGGTAGGAATCAAAAACTCCTCTCCCGATGTCTTCTTCACCTTCAGCTGCACCTCGCCCTTGCCACCGTTGCGTAGCATCTCGTACAAGCCCACCGTGCTGACCTCGTCGCCCGCGTGGATACGGTCGTAGTCGGCCTCGTTGGCAAACGTCAGGGGCACGACGCCCTGCTTCTTGAGGTTGGTCTCGTGGATGCGCGCAAATGACTTGGTGAGGACGACGCGCGCGCCCAGGTACCGCGGCTGCAGGGCGGCGTGCTCGCGTGCCGAGCCCTCGCCGTAGTTGTGCTCCGCCACCACGAGCCATTCCTGGTTGCGCTCCTTCCAGCGCTGCGCGAGCTCGGGGATCGTGTGCTTGCTGCCGTCCAGGTCATAGGCCACGTTGACTTCGCCCGTCTCGCCGTTGACGGCCGTGTTGAGCGTGTTGGTGCTGATGTTGGGAAGGTGACCCTTGTACTTGAGCCAGGGACCGGCGGCGGAGATGGTGTCGGTGGTGCACTTGCCAGTCACCTTGACAAGCACGCGAAGGCCAGAGAGATCGGATTCGGGGAAGGGAGAGAAGGGCTCGAGGAAAGCCAGGCGTTCAGAGGTTGGCGAGATTGCGACCTCGGTACTGGGGTCGTGTTCTTGTGACAGCACGCCAAGTGAGGGCTCGCCAGACTCAAACGGAGTCTTGGGCCCCTCAAGGCCGTGAGGCGGGGAAAACTTGAACTCTTTGCCGTCGGGGGTCTTCAAACTGTCAGTCATGGGGTTGAATGTCGTGGATCCAGCAAAGGCCATTGCAGTCACAATCTCGGGGGACGCCAGGAAGTTCATGGTATCAGGGTTTCCATCGTTGCGTCCGCGGAAGTTGCGGTTGTACGATGTCAGGATCGCATTAGGAGTGCCTTTGGTGACGCCGTCCTGTCGCTGCCACTGACCAATGCAAGGGCCGCACGCGTTGGACAGCACGATGCCACCCGCGCTCTCAAAGGTCTGGAGAGTGCCGTCACGCTCCAGCGTCGCACGGATCTGCTCACTGCCAGGTGTGATGAAGAAGTCCGCTGCAGGCTTCAGACCGGCGTCGCCAGCTTCCTTGAGCAGACTCTCGACGCGGGTCATGTCTTCGTATGAACTGTTGGTGCAGCTGCCGATGAGGCCGGCCGACAGCTTCTGCGGCCACTTTTCGTGCTTGACGGCTTCCTTGAAGACGGATAGGGGCGTGGCCAGATCCGGCGTGAAGGGTCCATTGATGTGAGGCTCGAGATCAGAAAGGTCAATTGGTATGACCTTGTCGTATCCCGCGCCATCGTCGGCTTCGAACCGGAACCTAGCGTCGGAGCCGGCTCCTTTGCCGGGGAAGTTCTCCAGTGCCTGGATATTCTTAACTGCTTGTCCCCTTCTCGTCGCCTCGAGATACCGGGCGGAAGCCTTGGTGTAGGGGAAGATTGATGTAGTTGCGCCAACCTCAGCTCTATCACACAATTAGCACATCAAGCTCGTTCGGGTTTGGGAATGATCATGATGTGCACCCCATGTTTGTCACGGTAGCCATGCCCGTCAAGCTCAGGGTCTCGACACCGGGTCCAAAGTACTCAATGATGTATCCTGTTCCGCCACGTACGCTGAGCTCTCCAGCCAAGTTCAGAATGATGTCCTTGGGAGACGCCCAGCCACTCAGTTCACCCTCAAGGTAGACGCCTAGAATCTTGGGAGCCTTCAGTTCCCAGGGAGCACCCACGAGAGCCTCGACAGCGTCGGCACCTCCAACGCCAATCGTCACAGTGCAGAGGCCGCCGGCGTTGGGGCTGTGGCTGTCCGTACCAAGCATCATCAGACCAGGCAGAGCATAGTTTTCCAAAACAGTCTGGTGGATAATGCCTGCTCCAGGTGGCCAAAAGTCCATCCCGTACTTGCGCGCAGCCGACTCCAGAAAGTCAAAGACTTCCTTGTTCGCCTGGATGCCGCTGGACAAGTCGTCCTGGGCACCCTTGGAACCCACGATCAGATGGTCGCAGTGGATGCTGGCAGGGATCGCCGGCTTGGCTAGGTTGCAAGACATGAACTGGAGTAGGGCCATCTGTGCAGAGGCATCTTGCATGTTGACACGGTCCGGCTTGAGTCGTAGATTCGCCTTGCCTCGAATGTCGCGACCATTGTCGGTGTTGGTCAGGAGAGACTCCTCCACATTGTCGAGATGGCTGTAGAGGATCTTCTCCGCCAGCGTCAACCGCTCCTTTCCGAGGACGCGCCGAACTTCAGTGTACTTGTTGAACAGCCTCTCGTATGTCGGGGGCAGCGAGGTGACAGAGGAGAAGGACCTCGCGGACGGTACGGACACGGCTCGGCGCAAGACATGCTATTGACAGGTAAGTACCCAGCCAGTTCTTTTCCCAAAATCTCGTCTGTCAAGAATCTGCAAATAAACATACCGACAAGGCATTGCCAGAGCGCCTGGCCAGCTGAATTGGTGCCATGGTGCGCAGTATCTGCTATCGTGGTAGGAGCAAACGTTCTGGTGGTCAAATTACAGGTGGTGGGGGAAATTTTTTGATACTGCCGCCATTCGCAATTGGCAATCGGCGATATCGGATTGGCAGTTGAGGACCCTCGGCTCAGTGGCCAAGGGGCCTGGAACTGTGGGGTGACCTCCCCCGGGCACTCCCGTTGCTCCCTCGGGGGCCCAATCCATGCCACTACCCTTCCCCTCGTGTGCGGAGTGTACAACTACAGTGATCTCTTCACAGGAATTCCCCTAGTGATACTGTAATCACCTCCATCAGCAGGCGCAACAGTCGGGCTGCCTAGCATGTTTACGAAGAGGACATGTTACAGACCCCGTGACGTATCTTGTGAGAAAGGCTTCATTGGTACATCGCATGACATTGCACACACATTGAGGAAAGGAGAGGGCACGAACGCATCATGCTACGCCCTGAAGCCATTGGTATCCTACAAAAATTCAACCTCAAGACGGAGTATTCGTCTTAGTACAGGGCAACGCCGTCTGCATCCTCCAACCACAGCGTCGCCAGATCCTTGGCCAACCCTAACCGCAGTTTTCGTACAACATCCTCTCCCCTGGTATTAGACGTCCAGCCCTTTCTCCAGTCCCAACCGCGATGTATCTTGCCGCTCGAGGACATGGATCGTTGGAGATGGCTTGCCAGCATGGAGCTGCCCGTCATCATGTAGCTGCTCCCGCTCAACGAGTTGGTAGACTTTGTCATAAGATCGGCGGGTGTGGACCCCTTGAGGCCCTGGCCGGATGAAAGCACGAGGCCGAAGAAGTCGTCGCAAACCGAGTACACCCGTGTTCCTACCGTCTGGATGTCTTCGATGGCTTTCATCAAAACGTCGATCTGATCGAGCGTGATGACCGCCGGTGACTGGTTGATGAAGACTGTTGCCTCGCCCAGTAAGGCCAGGATGAAGTCTTCGCTGACCACTGCATCGCGTGATTCGTCGTACAAACCCCCACGAATGTTGTCGTCCGCACTCGAAATGACAGCCACAAGCGCAACCGCGGCCTGTTTCTTGAGAGCCAACAGCTTTGACGTAGGCAGAGTTTCCAACTTCTCCGAATCTCGGAACTCGTAAAATTTCCGTAGAGTTGCATAACCACTGAGCATCCGACCGAGCAGTTGGGCAGCTTCCAAGTCCTGTTTAGCACACTTTTCGAGCGTTGCTGTTCGGTCCCGGAGTAGATTCTTCAGCTCCTGGTCCAAGTCCTTTTCGGCGGGGTACGCTGCTGACTGCACAACAGAGTATGATATCAACAGGTTAAGCACTTCTCGTACCTTGTCTGCTCGGTGCGACAAGGCAAAGTACCACAAGGCCTCGCCAAACCTGTGGGATTCTTTTGATAGTATCTCGGCGTACGTCTAGTCCGCGTTAGCCGAGAACATCTCTTCCTACTGTCAGCACATACCTCTGCCGTCTCCTCGGCAAAATTGATCATGCCAAGGTCGTTCAATATCCTCCACATCTTGTTCACCGTTGATCCTGATTTCTCGTCAAGGGTGTCCAAGAGATCCCGAAGCAGCTCGCCAACCGTCTCCTCGGATTTCTTAGGCATGTCCATGCGCCCGAGGACCTGTATTGCCATCTCCCAGCCGTCCTTCGAATCGGAAAGGTGGTCTATGCCGGCCAACTGCCGAGCATACAATACCAGGGTTGTGTCTTTGATACCTTCAGTATCATCTTGAGTGGGTTGCGTCATGCCAAGTAGCGCAAGGTCATCCGCGTCAAGAGTATCCGTAGGGAAAGGGGCAACGGGTTCTGTAGGGGGAAGCCATTGTCCAAGAGAAGCAATCTCAGCAACCGCACTGGCCAAGGGAAGGGACCACATCCGTAAAAGGCCAATGACAGCGTTGATGTTGTCTTCGAAGGCGCACGCAAGCGCTACTTCGACGGGGTTCATGGGGTTTGGACTCAAATCGGAACGAAGGACAAGGTGGAACGCCGAAGCCAAGCGGTCAAAATAATCGTCGGCGCCGGCGAGGTTCATGGTGGATGTGAGGAGGTTCTGTGATTGTGAATTCTTCAAAGTCCTGTTGCGTTGTGTTCCGTCGTCCCACCAGCCCAGCAGCCCGACGGTTGCCTCGCACCAGTCCTGAGCTGTCTCCATAATGGCCTCGTGGTCTCCGAGTACTACTCCGTAGACAGTTTGTAGGTGCTCGTATATGTCCCAAGGAATCTGGCTGGAGGCCTTTCTTGCCATAGCCGTCAGAGACTGGGCGGCGTCTTCGTCGTTAGACCAGTCGCTCTGCATGGAGTCGCCGAGGTTCACCTTCTTGCCTTCGGCGAACAGCGTCATACGAGTCAAGGAACCACGTGCTTGGACGCGAAACAAGGTCCAATCACTGTTCCACACATCCCAGTCTGATCTTGCCCCCGGGCATTGTTCCAGTACTTCGGCTGTCATGTTGGCAAAGTGTCGGACATTCTCCAGAGCTTTGCCAGTGTACGCCTTTTCACCTCGAGCACCTTTCAGGACATGCTCCCATCCTGCATTTCTTAGTAGCGATATCGCCCCGCTGACATCACCTTGTAGGAGAGCTGAGCGCAATGTCTGCCAGTACATCGCGTGGCATGCCGGGCTGGGCTTAAAGCGGCTGAGTTCGCGGACTTGGTCTGGGTACAATTCGTTGCTAGCCTTTTGCCAATCAAACATGATTTCCGGTAAAGGCGGTGCTCTGTCTACGGCTCCACGATTGGAGAACCGCGTGTGGTGCATACGCAGGACCAGGTGGGCAACGTAAGATGCCTTCTCGACAGGCTCGGCTCGTAGTCCAGGACCAACGCTGACAGTCTCCTCTCCTTCCGGGTCGGGTAGGCTGCTGACGTAGTCATTCCACAGACGCACCAGCCTCGCACAGCACTCTGCCAATGAATCGTCCAGCTGCGCAGGATCGTCTTCGGGCCCAACTCCTTCATCGTACAGGCGACTGATTAAGTCCTCTGTTTGAAGTAGTAATTCGTGGGGTTCTGTGATCGAGGCCGGGTTTTGGTGTGTGTAGATGTCCTTGGCGATGGACGAGAACTGAAAGTCCAGTGCCCTACCAGAGGCACCCAAGCGCGCCGTGGACCTGTTGAATAGGCTCTCTGCCTCCTTCCGAACCCGATCGTCTGCAGCAGCGACGCTCATGAGCATCAGATCTGTTTCTTCGCCAATGACGGGCTGTCCAAAGGCTCGATCGTCATGCCTCATGTTGAGAAACATGTCGCCATCGTCGGAGGCTCCCGCACTGTCCTCGGCCGCTTCGTCATCCTCCTCCTCCTCTGCCTCATCTTCTTCTTCCTCGTCGCCATCTTCCTCCTCCTCCTCCTCCTCCTCGAAGCCCTCAGCATCCAGATCCTTCTCGATGAAGCGTTCGATCTCTGCCTCTATGTCTTCGTCTTCTCCATCTTCGTGCTCGGGGCGAGCCACAGATCTCCGAAACAAGCTTCCCTTGGGTGGGGGAAGCTCATCTTCGCCTTCTGCGTCTTCATCCTCCTCTTCCTCCTCTTCATCCTCGTCCTCTTCCTCGACGTCTCCTGCGCTGAATTGTCGGCTAAGGGCAGATGGCTGCCTCCCACGTCCCCGTATTGAACGGCCGAGCGGAGCATTGGAGTTTTCTGAGCGACCAAAGAAGTTCTGGCCAGTATTACCGCTCGATTGCCTTCCAAAATTCAGGGGCTTTGGGCCGGCGACGCCGCGCATAATGGAACTACCAAGGTATGAGTCGGACGGCGCGCCTGCGGGCGTGAAGGAGGCTGCGGAGGAGGGCGGGGGTCCTGCAGGAGTTGTGGAAGGGTTCTCGCCCATGAAAGAGAATCCGGCGCCAAAGTGAGGCTTCTTCTCCGGGGTCGAGGGCGCTGGACTCGATGGAGGGCTGGAGTCGGGGACGATGAATCTGTGGGCCATTGTGGCGGTGGATTGGATGGTATTGTTGACAGATGCTTGAGCTCCTCGCGCCCCGGGATTGGCGATATCAGAGCCTTCTTCCCTGCGCAGCCGATAACTGGAAGCCTTCGGTCATGTGCTGGAATGGCTATGAGAGCTGTGCAAGGCTGGGAAGCGGCGGAATCTCAAGCCGAGCAGCTGCTGGTAGGGTTGCTTTGTTCAGGTATCGCGTTTGCTATTTTTCGAAGCTATCCAGGCGCTGCGCGCCAAGCCACGCGAAGTCGAAGCAAAGTTCGCCCCGAAGTTTAGCCGACAGAGCTTAGGTTGCTTTGAGGTACCTAACCCAACATCACTAGCAGAGCTGCCTATACAATCCTCAGGGGGGGCATGTGCCGCATGGCGCCGGTACCGTTGGGTTCGTATAGCTGTTACGTCGCGAAGGGAAATTGGTGATTGCAGAAGGTGACGATCATGAACTGATGATTTACGCACAACTGCAATGGGATGCAAGACAGGATGAGAAGGTTCAAGCCACGTGCTAATCTACTGGGGGCTGCACTCCCTTAACTAGACTCAGGTAGGCATTCCTCGTGCAAATGCTGCATAACATATCCGTAGAGTGCAGCAACTATGGCATCGTTCCAACAGCCAAGCGCAGGCTCGACTACTTCGAGTGGATTTACACATGCCCCGACCTGCCGAATGACTCTTTTCGCAGAGCATGTCCATCCTAAACCTGCCGAGCATGCCGAATCAGATGCCGTCTTCTGGCCGAAAACAGCCATGGATTCGAGGGCTGGGGCAGAGTCAAGTGCCTTTTAGGTAAAAATAGCCCGGTTTCCATCACCGTTTGGCAGCTTTCAGCGTAAGGCGAAGACGCCTCCACAGCGGGGTTCTGACGGAGTGCTTCGGTAATCGGGAAGTGCGTGTCTACGTTATCTCTCGTCTTCTAGAAACCCGCGTTGACGCAAACCTACTTCATCAACAGACGCCTGCCACCTCCCAAGTACCGGGAAATCGCAACATAGCCATTTGTCTGTCGTAACTGTTTTCAATAACAATTTTGCATCCCTAATATAGCTGGTTCTGGGTAAATCAAGCAAAAAGGATGGCTTCCACCGAAGGAAAGGTAAGTCTTTGCCTTTGCTCTGCCATTACCCCTCCATAACCCCACCTTTTGGCGACAGAGCTCAAATTGATGATGGCATCGCCAGACAATCACCTGCAAGGCCGCCGTGGCCTGGGAAGCCGGCAAGGAGCTCAGCATCGAGGACATTGAGGTCGCTCCTCCTAAGGCGCACGAGGTTCGCATCCAGATCTACTACACAGGCGTGTGTCATACAGGTCAGGCCAACCTCGATTTTGTTCTGTTGCGGCCGGGAACTAATGAGCTTTAGATGCCTACACTCTGTCCGGAAAAGATCCCGAGGGTGCTTTCCCCATCGTTCTGGGTCACGAGGGTGCTGGAATCGTTGAGTCAGTTGGTGAGGGTGTCACCAATGTGAAGCCCGGGGACCACGTTGTTCCCCTTTAGTGAGCATTTACCTCTCATACCCCAGGCATATTGCGAACTTTACTCACCAATGAATGTCGCGCAGTACTCCCGAGTGCCAGGAGTGCAAGTTCTGCAAGTCGGGCAAGACCAACCTCTGCGGTAAGATTCGAGCCACGCAGGGCAAGGGTGTGATGCCCGACGGAACCAGCCGATTCAAGTGCAAGGGCAAGGACCTTCTTCACTTCATGGGAACGTCGACATTTTCCCAGTATACTGTCGTCGCCGATATCTCTGTCGTCGCCGTTCAGCCCGAGGCGCCCATGGACCGAACCTGCCTTCTCGGCTGCGGCATCACCACAGGTTACGGCGCTGCCCGTGTGACGGCCAACGTTGAGGAGGGCTCCAACGTTGCCGTCTTCGGCGCCGGCTGTGTTGGTCTGTCGGTGGTTCAGGGTGCTGTGATCAACAAGGCGGCCAAGATCATCGTGGTCGACGTGAACCCTAGCAAAGAGGAGTGGGCCAAGAAGTTTGGCGCCACCGACTTCGTCAACCCCAATGACCTGAAGGGCCAGACAATTGTGGAGAAGCTGATTGAGATGACCGACGGTGGCTGCGACTACACGTTTGACTGCACTGGTAACGTCAGCGTGATGCGTGCCGCTCTCGAGGCCTCCCACAAGGGATGGGGTCAGAGCATCATCATCGGTGTGGCCGCCGCTGGTCAGGAGATCTCCACGCGACGTAAGTCCTTTTCCACATACCTATTGGCACACGAGCTAATATGTTTTCAGCGTTCCAACTCGTCACTGGCCGAGTATGGAAGGGGTGTGCTTTTGGTGGCATCAAGGGTCGATCGCAGATGAAAGACCTTGTGGGCGACTACATGAAGGGCGCTCTGAAGGTGGACGAGTTCATCACTCACCGCAAGAAGCTGGGTGAAATGAACAAGGCCTTTGAGGACATGAAGGCTGGGGACTGCATCCGTGCCGTTGTCGACATGCGCGAGCTGTAAGGATCATAATGACACAAAAGTAAGGCAATGAGATTCGTACAAAACAGCGTCTCGGACGTCACAATGCCCTAGGTCATAGGACGTAAGAGCAAGATGCAGGCACGGGAGACTGGAGGGGCGTTTGCAATTTATACATATGCTTCGATACCGGCTTCGAATGGACCCTTCCCTACTATCTAGGAGGACCTTGATGGCCAACTTGCGTTAGGCCAACGTAGGTAAAGCAATTTTCCGACGTCCGACTGTACTAGCATTTGCTCTTCAGAAGGTGTTCTACTCAACCCTTAGCGAGCGATTGCTCGTTATTGTACCAGCTGGACCATCGACTCTTCGCCCGCCTGGGAGGTACTGATGATCATGCAGGTGAAGCTATTTTACGTGCCCACATGCCTTGCCGTCCAGCCGTGAGGGTGGGCGTGGGTGGGAAGCTGGATGTGGCTAGCCTACAAGTTCCCGATCTGCCCCTGCAGGGACCCTTGCAGGGGCTAAAGCGCAGTCAATCATTGGATTCTATCGACAGGATATACGTAAAAATGGCCTTGCTCTGCCACAATCGCCTTATCTATTCCAACACTCTTAAACCACAAAGATGAGCAAGTCTCGTTTTTCCAAGGACACGTCTAAATACTTTGGGGATGCCGAAAACCTGGCCTCGACCCCTCGACGCCTCACGCGATCATCTCTTGCCCAGTTCGCATACGCAAAGCCCTCTTCGACGAGCGACGATGACGCAGCAAACGTGGATATTGAGGACATTGGCGGTCGGCCTTCGAAGAAAAGGAGGCGGGGATCCAGCAGTGTCCCTGTTTCCTTGGTAAAAGCGGAAGTGGTGGAGAATGACCTCGTTACGGCAGCGTCCCCTCCTCGAAAGACAGCACGGAAGCCACGGAAGCCAGCGCGGACGATGAAAGATGCTACAACAGGCGAGGCCAAGACAGAGCCGCCGTCAGACTGGGAAGCGATGTATGATGGTGTGAAACGCATGCGCGCACCGGGAGGACGGGCCTACGGCGCCGCGGTCGACACCATGGGCTGCGAGCGGCTCGCGGATCGTCAAGCCTCGCCCAAAGACCAGCGCTTCCATACTCTCGTGTCGCTGATGCTGTCCAGCCAAACCAAGGACACGGTCAATGCGGTCGTCATGAGGCGGCTCCAGACGGAGATGCCCGCGCACAAGCCGGGAGCTCCGGTGGGGTTGAACCTGGAGAACATGCTCGCCGTGGACCCGAAGCTGCTCAACGAGATGATTTGGGCGGTTGGGTTTCACAATAACAAGACGAAGTACTACCATTGCTCTCCGGACGCATGCATGGACAGAATTAACAGATCTTGTAGATACCTCAAACAAGCAGCCGATATCCTCCGCGACAAGTGGAACGGCGACATCCCCGACACGATCGAAGGCCTCACGTCCCTACCTGGCGTCGGCCCCAAGATGGCATACCTGTGCATGTCGGTGGCGTGGAACCGCACCGAGGGCATCGGCGTCGACGTTCACGTACATCGCATCACGAACCTGTGGGGCTGGAACAAGACTAAGAATCCCGAGGAGACGCGGCTGGCCCTGCAGTCGTGGCTGCCGCATGACCGGTGGCGGGAGATTAACCACATGCTCGTGGGCTTTGGCCAGACAATCTGTCTGCCTGTGGGACGCAAGTGCGGCGAGTGCGACCTCGGCTTGGATGGCCTCTGCAAGGCGGCGGAGAGAAAGAAGGTCCTTGAAGGGCGAAAGATTAAGCAGGAGGTCGTGGTCAGCAGAGACGATGGCACGGTAACCAAAAAGGAAGAGGTCAAGCATGAGGTCAAGGTCAAAGAAGAGGTGGTCTACGAAGATGTTCCCGAAGACGGCTCGACGGGGCGGGTCTAGCGGTACCGGTTCCGGTTGGCAACCGATGAAAGAGGGGACATGTTGGCTCTCACACGACACAGCGGCACGGGTCGATGGGATTTTCCGATTTCAAACCGCTGAGCGCTGGGTCTGCATGCATCTCGCCTACCGCGGCGGACATGCTGAATTGCAGCATGCAGGCGCTGCAGGCCACGTACCCCGGCGATCCTCCCCGTTGCCGCCTTTGCTGCATCAATGCCGCAACACGGACCGCTAGAGAAAGCAGTCATGAGGCCGCAAAGCCTGCAGCTCTCACGAGGGGGGGAGGGCCCGTGGCCGGGGGGGGGGGATTAGGAGGGTAGAGGTGGGCGCTATTGAATTTGGAGTCGTTGATAAACCCCATCGTCGGTCGCGTGGGTATTGGTATGCAGGTCTAGATTGTTGAGGTGCCAAGAGTGGTATTGACCGATCACCGCCTTATCTCCTCCCCTTGATAAAACCTCCAACATGCACATGGCCGGTCGACACTCGGGGATGCGCGGTAATCAGGTGACGGGGGGGGGGCTTTTTCAAGGTCAGGCTATTTTCCCATTTACCCAAGTAGGAGCCTGTTGTGAGTAAGACGACTGGCTGAGACGAAGGGGCCCCCAGACGTGGTGGCCGTTGTTGCGGCCAAGTCTCCGATAAGACACTCCAAACATTAGGCCGTTGCGGCACGACGAACAGGGCGGCATTGCCTTGGGCGATACGATACGAACATGCATTGGGTTGATTCCGGCTAACCCCCAAGTCATCCAAGTCATATGAGATTACAGCCCCCCTAAAAAGGAAGGCCAACGAGATGATTTTATGACGTGTCAAAAGAGGACTTTCATGAATGTTGTCAGATTTCAGGAAGAAAATGTGATATCCTGCAGAAGAAAGCAACCTAACAGGATGAAGCAATCATGCCCAAAACGAGGGCCCAGTTTCCCAGACGCCAAGGTAGCCCGCATTGGCCTGACCATCTAGAATACAAAACGGCATTTCGCCTGCGCCCCCCGTCCCCCTAGCCCAGCACAGAAAGTGTCCCAGCGCCACCGATTCCGCTGTATCCGCTAGGCTGCAAAAGAAGAGAATCCCGGGCTGGTGAGATGGATGAATCAGGACGAGGAATTCGCAAAAGAGTAAAACAAAGTCGTCGTCAAATCGTAGTTTGGTTATGCCGTGCGTGTTTGTCTGGGATAGCCAGGTGGAAGCGAGCCGGACCGCCGGCCCTTTTCGGAGGCTACATCTCGGCTCCGAGGTCAGGGTGCGCGGGGGGGGGAGAAGGTCGGTTGAAGAGGCGGCAAAGGGGAAGTTTAAACGCCACGGATAACTTGCGTCCGTTCAGACTCGAGCTGTGCAGCGTTGCGGGCGTGGGACTGCTTCTTGCACTAGGAGATAAAGTTAGCTGAGGGGTTCGCGAACATGCTGCGTTAAGGTGCTGCTCACGTCTTCCAGGCCTGTGCACTTGTGATCCTCCAAAAGGCGGTGCTTTCCGCAGAAGTGGCCGCTACAGAAGCCACAGTCTCCGATGATGCGCTGGGCAGGCTCCCTGCACTCCTTTGCGTTGCAGCGGATACGCTTCGGGGCCATGGTTGCGGTCGAGGGAAGGATGAGAAAGGGCGAAGGAAGTTCTCTTGATCGTCTTCCGGCAAGGTTCAAGACGTCCTTCGAGAGGGATGTATGCGAGTCGCTGGGGAAGGACGGAGCACGACGCCGAGTTAGGGAAGAAGACTCGACGTGGAGGGATCACGACAGTTGGCGGGAGTGGAAAGAGAATTGGGAAACAGGGAATCCTCTGGCTCGAGACGGGTAACAGGTTGGCCCGACCCTTATATAGAAACGGAACCTGACCCGGGCCCTTCAGGATAAGAGGCCTACGCCTGGGTGAATGAATCATGGTCATGGCGGAGGCGCCCTAGTGGAGATGCCGTCGCCTGCCCCCCCCCCCGGAGTAGGCGTGGAATGGGGGGGGTTTCGCTCGCCTGAGAGGTGTTGCGGATTGGTTGCGCATTTCCGCAAATGTACAAAGTACACATAGCGCACATCGCACTAGGTGAGGTACCCTACTTGGCGACCTTGGCTGCTCCCCATGCACGCAGCCGTCAAGTACCCCGACCCTGCATTTCCCAAGCACAGCAGGCGCCGTTGTTACTGTACCTTGATTCTAGGCTTCTTTGTCCAGTACGCGTCCCCCCCCGTCTCTTGCTTCATTACAGCACATTAGATTCATTTTGAAGGCCGAGATTCGCCATCTCACTTAATCTCTCTCCCTACTCTTCTCCACCATGGGATCCCTTGCCTTATGTTATGTACCTTGCCCCCCCCCCACAAAGCGCCTAAACACGGCCGGCGTGGTGGTTTGTTTTGGGGATGTCACTGGGCGGAAGTCGATGGAATCGTAAACCTTCGGGCCCAAGGCCCCGAGCGGCTGTTGGTTGTTTGCAAGCCCCGACCTCGCCACGGACCGGATTACTCAAGCCGAAGCCACGCCGTGCAAGACGCCACGTACGGCTGGAATTCCATTGCCTTCCTTTGTCAGTTTGGTTCCGTCTCAACTCACGCTCTGGACGCCCCCTTGTTCCCGGAGGCTCCAGCGGCCATCGGCCGGCTGATGGGAATGTCTCGCTGCCGCCGGTAGCAGGTTGGCGTGACCCTACCCCCTCCCTTCCGTCCCTTTGCCAGCCAGCCAGCTGGAAAGCGACAGGCTCGGCCGGGACAAGAACCACATGCGTGCCCCGATGAATGGACTGATTCTTGGAGTGCAGCTCCGAAAGCGGTGTGAGCGGCAAATGGGAGGTTTGAATGTGACGTCGGTGCTGCTGGACCCTCGCCGGACTATGGGCCACGCACCCCTACACGCACACCCTCTGCACCCCCTCCCTACCCTGCTGGTTCCAACAGAACAGATGCTGAACCGAGGGCCCGACCCGGACATGCTCGTCTAGGCCATGTTCTTCGCCTCGCCTCGCCTCGCCTCCAAAGGTAGCTCCACGAAGCAAGTTTCTTTTGTACTTGTTAATCCATGAGCCGATGCTCAAAAACAAAAGGAGATTGCCATTAGCCTCGTCCTTTTACCTAACAGAGGGGGAAACGAGATTGCAGATAACAGCCCTGCATTCTCTCCACAGCCATCTACCCCATCAATGCGCCGCCACAGTGCCTACCACAGCCCGTCTTGTGTTCGTGATGGCCGGTTGTCGTGTTGGGCATCGTACTTGGGTTTCGACCCGAACACGACTCGCAAGCCCAACAACGTGCTTGACTCTGCATGAGGGCACGGCAGACGCTGATCAATAGATCTAGCTCTGAATAACCGCCCAAACCCGTTCGTGTCAGCATGGCCACATGGGAGTCGTATTAGTGACCGGTAGTGTCATGGTAGCGCAGGACCCTTCTCCCACCGCTCGTTCTACGCCATGCACGGCGATCTGCAAGAGGGAAGCGGCGAAAACCAACCACCAAGCCACCTCGCCAATTCCTGCAGCCGCCGCCGGAGCCAGCAGCTCCAAGCGGTCTTTGTTTCGCAACGAAGGGCCCCCCTCGTCTCTGTCTGCCCGGGTCTCCAACGCCTTTTTTTGACTCAAATCAGCTCTGCGGCCGGAACCATCGTCCTTAGCTTCGTCGAAGTTGTTGGGTTCGATCTGGGTACGCACGCACCCCACCCATGGCCTCCCCCNCCCCTTGTTCCAACATCACAGTAGCCCCCCGACGCTACCTCTTTGAACGATTCTCGAACCTGGGCCCTGGCTTTGCGTTGGCGGCGCATGGTGCAGGGCGGTCTATTACTCCTGCTCGCGTGTGCGTCTATCGTAAGCAGAAGCGGCCGGCCAAGCTTCGTTGTATTGTCGATGGTTGCCCCAGACTTCGATGCGCTCTGCTGGGCACAACTATGCTTGCGTTGTGTACTAGGAATAGTCTACAAGATGTCTTATCTGGTGGATGCCAACGAATCCTCGTGACATCCGACAATCACCGCCGCGTGCACTTCAATGGGAGTCGTCGTGCCTGCTCCTACAGACAAGGTCCTACGTCCATCGGACCGTGATCGTCGGTGGTTCTGCCGCAAAAGGTCCCATCGTACCCGGCCCTGGATGCTAGCACAGCACGCGCAAATGACCCGAAATTGCATCCGTCGTCAACCACATGCACGTCACATGCCGACCGGCCCATCATCCATCGATCCTGTAAGCCACATGCAGCGGAACATAATCAGTATGCCCCCATCGTTGAGCACGGAGTAATGAGGTCATATTTTCACACTGTGCCCATCATTGCATTTATTCCAGTCTATCAGGTGCCGTGTGATGGCGTCCGAGTCTGCCTGTACCTTACGCTTGTTCAATTAATCCTCAAACATAGGACGGATGGCCAACTCTCACTTTACTCTCACTCTATATACGCATAAATGATTATAATTGTGACCACTGTCTATGTGGGAGGAAACAAAAAGATGGGAGCAAGCATGCACGGCGAGCCGCTGTCGCAAAAATATATAAATGAAGATCCAATCTTGGGCACAGATGGCAAAAGATGATCGCATTCTTCGCTGCCACAAGGCGGAATCGAACCGCCGTTTTCAGTGCACAGTTTGGTTTCCACAAACTAATGTCCTAACCACTAGACGATTGCGGCTTTTGTAGCGGGTCTTGCTGTGGAAACATGGCGGATTATTAACATATATATACACTGTGTGATGACAGGTGGACTTGTCACCTCTGATTCCACATCATCATTCCACATATTTCAGAAGCCTGATTAAGTTTGTAACAGGATGACTTCCTTACCAACATCCCTCGCCTAGCTTCCACTATTTTTACTACTGGGGAAAAGACGTCCGGCAATTGCATCCTTGGGAAGGGCTTGGACCAGCCCGACGCCAGCAACATAGCACGACATGGTTGGCCACGGATATATCACATCCCTGCGCATTCTTGCATTATGCTCTCAATTGCATGACCGCTTCAGACTGTCCGTGGTTCAATGAATAAAAACGAGGAAGAGGGATAATCTTCCTTGCCCGGCATATAAACGCAGCCAAACCTTCGCCATGGCTTCTCCAGGTTGTCGTCAACAGGCGCTGTGGGATGTAGGGTAGGTTGACACTACATGGGCAAACGCACATACATTACTTGGATGACAAAGTTCATCGTTGCACCGAAGTGTCTGCAAAAACAAATTGTCGAACTTTGTAGGACATGAGTCATTGCCTATAAATATTCATTTATTGGGCTGATTGACCATCAAATCCAACATCGCTTGCACCTCACCTGGACAAGCTTTCGAAGTAGTACACGCGGGGTACCGTGGTTTGACGACATCAGCGAGTAATCAACCACGCGTGGGATAGGAGCTTCATCATAGCTTACAAATGCATCATCAAACCACCAATACCCTCATAACCTCTCTCACTTGGACCAAGATCCCAAGTACCGAGAGCTCTCATTCCTCATCTGTGACTCATAGGTATTGTTTGATATTTGCTGCTTCTGACATTGCCCCGCCATGGCCGGAGCTGGGAAACAGCGGGGTGTGAGAATCGCCATCGACCGCGGCGGGACCTTCACAGACTGTGTAGGCGAGCACGACGGCCAAGAAATCATCATAAAGCTCCTCTCCGAAGACCCGGCCAATTACAAGGATGCGCCCCTGGAGGGCATCAGGCGCATCATGAGCCACTTCCTGGGCCAGGAAATCCCCCGTGGCCAGCCGCTCGACACGGCCAAGATTGACTCGATACGCATGGGCACGACCGTGGCGACCAATGCGTTGTTGGAGAGGAAGGGGGAGAAAATTGCCTTGGTTGTGACCAAGGGGTTTCGGGATTGCTTGGCAATTGGGAATCAGACGAGGCCCAAGATCTTTGACCTGGCCATCAAGAAGCCTGATGTGCTCTACCAAGCTGTCGTCGAGGTGGACGAGAGGGTTACGCTGGAGGACTATGCCGAGGATCCTCAAAGAAACTTGACAGAGGCGCTGGCTCAGGCCGGCACAAAGGAAGCCGAAGGCCAGGATCTTGTCAAAGGCTTGTCCGGCGAAACCGTGCGCGTGCTCCGGAGAGCCGACGAGGACGAAATCCGCACAAAACTCAAGGCCATCTACGACCAAGGCATTCAGAGCATCGCAGTATGTCTCATGCACGGCTACACGTTCCCGGATCACGAAGCTTTGATCGGCAAGGTTGCCAAGGACATTGGATTCACCCACATCTCGCTCAGCCACGTGTTGATGCCCATGATCAAGCTGACTTCGAGAGCGACGTCCGTCTGTGCCGACGCCTACCTCACCCCTGCCATCAAGAAGTACATTGATGGCTTCTCGGCCGGGTTTGAGGGCGGCCTCGGGTCACGCAGTGTCAAGGAGGAGTCTGGGACCAAAGGTGCCCGGTGCGAATTCATGCAGAGTGATGGAGGACTCGTCGACGTCGAAAAGTTTTCAGGCCTGAAAGCTATTCTGTCAGGCCCGGCCGGTGGTGTGGTCGGGTATGCCATCACGTCATACGACCATGATACCAAGATACCGGTAATAGGTTTCGACATGGGTGGCACTAGCACGGATGTTTCTCGTTATGGTGAGGGGCGGTATGAGCACGTCTTCGAGACCACAACGGCCGGGGTGACTATTCAGTCCCCGCAGCTCGACATCAACACAGTCGCTGCTGGCGGTGGCTCGCGTCTCTTCTTCCGCAATGGGCTCTTCGTCGTTGGTCCTGAGTCAGCCGGAGCACACCCTGGACCAGCATGCTATCGCAAAGGAGGGCCAGCAACGGTCACTGACGCCAATCTGTTCCTCGGGCGTCTTCTGCCCGAGTTTTTCCCAAAGATCTTTGGCGAGAACGAAGACCAGGAGTTGGATTATGAGGCTAGCCGGCGAGTCTTGCAAGAACTGGCAGACCAAGTCAACAAGGAAATGGGGAAGAATATGAGCGCGGACGAAGTCGCATATGGATTCCTAACCGTGGCTAACGAGACCATGACAAGACCCATCAGGTCTATCACGGAGGCCAAAGGGCATGATACTTCAAAGCACCGGCTGGCGTCGTTCGGCGGCGCTGGCGGGCAACATGCCGTTGCCATTGCGGACTCTTTGAGCATCAAGCAAGTCCTGGTTCATCGCTATTCGTCTGTTCTCTCCGCCTACGGCATGGCGTTGGCGGATGTCGTCGACGAGCGCCAGGAGCCTGACTCGAAGGTCTGGGAGGATGGTGGTGAAATGGTAGGCGAACTTCAGGCCAAGATGGATAAGCTAAAGGAAAAGTCTCGTCAGACCTTACGAGAACAAGGGTTTGAAGATGATGCCATTACCTTTGAGGAGTACCTCAACATGCGCTACCGAGGCACCGAGTCTGCGTTGATGATCATTAAGCCCACCGAAGCTGATGCCAAGCAGAAGTACGGTGGCAAAGATTGGGAGTACGGGAAAGCCTTCGTCGACCAACATAGATATGAATTCGGCTTTACCCTCGACGAGCGTGATATTATCGTTGATGATGTTCGAGTTCGGGGAATCGGAAAGAGTCTTCGCCACCAAGATGAAACGGTAGACCAACGGTTGAAAAATATCAAGCGCCAGCAAGTTTCACCTGACAAGAAGCACGGCGACAAGAAGGTCTACTTTGAAGGTGGCAGGCTAGACACCGCCATCTACAAGCTTGAGCAGCTGGATGCTGGCGATGTACTTCGAGGACCTGCCATGCTAGCCGATGGCACACAGACCATTGTGGTACCACCAAAGTCCCGGGCCCTCATCACCGAGAACCACGTCGTTATTGATATCGAAAAGGAGGCGCCAAAGGATGAGTAGGTTTCGTCATCAGGCGTATGGGTAATATGTTACTGACGTGTAATAGTGCAACGGATGGAACAACCCGACGCGAAGTGGACCCAATCATGCTCAGCATTTTCGGTCATAGATTCATGGCGACCGCTGAGCAAATGGGCCGAGCTCTTCAAAAGACGAGCGTCAGTACCAACGTCAAAGAGCGCTTGGATTTCTCGTGTGCAATATTTGACCCGAGCGGTGGGCTTGTTGCGAACGCGCCGCATGTCCCTGTGCACCTCGGTTCCATGTCTACTTGTGTTCGCCGTCAAGCCGAGATATGGAAGGGGAAGCTCGAAAAAGGGGATGTTATCATTACAAACCATCCGTCTTATGGCGGGACCCATCTGCCCGATGTGACCCTGCTCATGCCCGCCTTTAACGAAAAAGGCGACGAGATCCTATTCTACGCGGCCTCGCGCGCCCATCACGCCGACATTGGTGGCATCAGTGCTGGAAGTATGCCTCCGCATTCGAGAGAGCTGTACCAAGAAGGCGCCGCCATCACTAGCGAGAAGCTTGTCAGCAAAGGCAAGTTCAACGAAGAGCGAGTGGTTGAGCTATTTTACAACGAGCCATCAAAGTACCCTGGTAGCAGCGGCACGAGGTGCCTAGCCGACAACCTGAATGACCTGAGAGCTCAGGTATCTGCCAACCAGAAAGGGATTTCACTAATTGAGGCTCTTATCAAGGAACACGGCCAAGAAACTGTACAGTTCTACATGGTCAAGATCCAGGAGAACGCCGAGCAGTGTGTACGGAAGCTACTGCGGGATGTCCACAAGCGATTCGAAGGCCAGGATCTCTCGGCGATCGATTGGATGGATGATGGCACCCCCATACAGCTCCGTGTGAACATTGATGCCGACAAGGGCGAAGCAGTGTTCGACTTTGAAGGTACTGGACCCGAAGTGTACGGCAACATCAACGCCCCCGAGGCCATTACGTACAGTGCCATCCTGTACTGCCTGCGGTGTCTGATATCAGAAGACATCCCGCTAAACCAGGGATGTTTGAAGCCGATCAATGTGAAGATCCCACCGAAGTCGATTCTTTCGCCTTCCGACGGTGCTGCAGTTGTCGGTGGCAATGTGCTTACTAGTCAGCGCATTACCGACGTCGTGTTCAAAGCCTTCGAGTCATGTGCTGCCAGCCAAGGTTGCTGCAATAACCTGACATTTGGATTTGGCGGAAACCAAGAGGGCGGAGAGTCCATCAAAGGATTCGGATACTACGAGACTATCGCTGGCGGGAGTGGCGCGGGCCCAGACTGGGTAGGTGCGAGCGGCGTTCATGTTCACATGACGAACACCCGAATTACGGATAGCGAAATATTTGAACGAAGATACCCGGTCATCTTGAGGGAATTCTCGATTCGCACCGGATCGGGCGGCCAGGGCCAACACCGAGGTGGCGACGGTGTTATTCGCGATATAGAGTTCCGAATCCCGCTGCAGGTGTCCATCCTGAGCGAGCGTCGCGTCCACCGGCCTTATGGCCTCAAGGGTGGTGAGCCTGGAAAGGCAGGCCTGAACATCTGGGTGAGGAACATCGAGGTCAAGACGAAAGAGGCGTCCGCCAGGCAGATACACAACCATGACACTGCAGGGGACGCACAGTACGAGGAGCGGCAGATCAATTTGGGGGCCAAGAATTCGGCTCCTATGAAAGCCCGGGATCGTATCATAATCTGCACTCCTGGAGGCGGCGGATGGGGTCCACGCGGCTCCGACAGCATTGCGAAGATCCGCCCAGATCCCACGGAGGCATGGAAGAAGGGGAGCGGAGCCGCGCGAGAGGAAGCCCAGCTGACAGTGTAAGGCTACGGTGGGTGCTGGATACGATGATCTGCAAAGGATGGACCTGGGTTTAAGCCGCTTATTTCATTGTTCCGATAAGGTAGCAGAAGCGGAATAACATATGAGCCTTGGTGAAGAAATATCTTGGCTGATTTTGGTGGTCCAGAACTGAATGCTGGGAACTTCTGTACCGAACATGTAAAGACTGGCACCATTGTGTTGAACAAACAAGATCAGGAGACTCGCATACTTGAAGAACCCGATTGTCCAACGAACCGAAAAGCAACCCGGGGGCCTTGAATGGAAGGTTCACAGGATGTCATCACGGCATAAGGCTCTGTTGTGGCATGAGTGAATGTGAAACGTGCCTAATTTTGGTCGATATCGAATGCAACGAAAAATAAAATGTTATGTAGAGCCATGATGACCGATGATCCCTAGGTGTCAGCAGCAGCAGGCCTCATGATTCTGCCAAATAGCGCAGACGTGTTGAACCCTGGAATGAGTCTGGACCGGATGGTGTTCAAGCAGCTGACCATGATCTTGAGCAGTAGTGGCAGTAGGTCCAAGTGCTTGAGGGCGGGTCATGGGACTCATCCACAGCATGACGTCGGATGAAGAAATGCAGTTTGGTTGAGGACGGTCGATGTTGGCGGAATCAGTGTGTCTTGCAGACAAATTGTACACGTCGGTCAAACAGTCCATGTTGATTTCCCTGTCGTCAAGATTTCATGAATAGACGCGTCAGAACCGAGCAGGAGAGGTGACAGCCGGAGATATCAGCATGCTGCAGCAACTGCACGGCCGCGGACGTACGAGCGGCCGTTATGGACGTGACTGGAGTGAGGCTGATGGAAGGGAGATCGTGGGTGCACCTACCTGGGCCAGTTCAAGGGGGTGGTGGAGCTCGTCCACCGTACAAGGTGGGCGTCGGTTGGCTGCACCGTAATCACTGGTTTCCAGGGAAGGAAGGAAGGCTCAGCCCTATACGTAAAGTGGGTTGTGGGCTCGCTTCTTGCCTCAAGGTGACCTTGTCGGCAGGAACCATCTGGTTGTTGATCTTAGGTACTTTCCCACTTACTTATCTCGGCTCAACGATGACACAACATGAGTCTAAAGGCAGGCACGAAGCACGAGGTCCACGATTGTGTCCCTCCCCTTACGAAACTCTCTTGACCAAGGCAGGCAGGAACCTGTTCAACCTATGTGGTGAACGTTATGGCCCCCAGTCTTGTCTCTCTTCTGCCTTCATTCTGACAACCTACCCATTTAGTGTTGTCCAACTCGTCATCTTCGACACGTACTGCCTTTCAGGGCGTAGCCTATGTTGGCCGCACTTCCTCGGCGGGCGGGCGGACCACGCCAGCGACGCGCGGAGGATCCGAAACATGCATGCTGCGAGATGGGCGAAATCATGCAGGGGTTGCCTCCCCATCCCGTCTCTTGCCGCATATCGGTAGTCTAGGGTGTTGCTACCACTCTGCCAATCAGACGGCACTGCGCCGCAACAACCTGGTCCTCGGAGGATGCTCACCTGCGATTCCGATCCCAACTCTGACTTGACCTCGTTCCCCCGTTTGTCATGTTCCCGATCTTAGAAGCTCGTGTAGGTCCGATGGCTTCTTACACTTCGCACACTAGATGTCACACCGCTTGGTGTGTAGGGATCTTTGGGCAGCAATCTTGACGTGGCAAACTATTGGATTTCACATGGTCAATTAGTCCGGGTCTGGTTCCAAGGTTCCTCAACACCCAGGGGCGTGACAAGGACAACGTCCCCACGTGAAGGACTTCATCAGTCAGGTTCTGGGCCATCAGCTTCCGCTTTAGAGCGTGCTATGCCGACCAACGCTCATGAGCTACGAATCGTAAGCTGGGGAATCCTTTTAGTCCTTACGTCTACTACCGAGTTGGCATCTAGTCAGGCGGGCCTGAGGTTCATGTTTGCCCATGGAGACGATGGCGAAGACAGGTAGTTCAGTATGGCTTGGCATGCCGTGCTTGCTAAATCGAGGGCCAACATTCCGAAGAATGTGGTCAACCCCGGGGAAGGTCTTCGCGTCCGCTCCCGCCGCTGTACAAGTCGGAACCCAAACGAATGCAACAACTGGGGTGATGGTCGCCAGTGGCATCCCGTCATTCGCAATGAGGCTTAGACTCATGTTAGTTGGTCAATTTCACGGTTGGATGTACAGATGGATAGCTTCATAGTCAGACCCTAAGCCAGGCCATGGAGCGGATAATATAACGGGCGCAATCCGGTTTACTGGAACTACAAAGCTGGCAAGGCTTATTCTAGGGGTAGAATCCAACGTGCAATTCACTTTCGAATCTAATATTTGCCGGTAGGGCTGCGGGAGAACGCCCGCTTCCCAGGCCCACCACACCTTTCTAGATGGCCACACGGTAACGATGTGGTAACCATTTGCCATATTCGTCTTGGAGGAAGGCGACATGCGGTGAAGCCTTTGATGTTGGCGAAAGAACCTTGACAAAAGCTACCTTTCTAGACTCCGAGAGGGACCATTGCGCCAATAATATCGCCAAAATCCTCCTCGACTTTACCTCAACGAGTCCTAGCCCCCTGATCTTTGCTCGACTCAAATCCCTTTTTGACATGTAGGGAGTTGGTTCTTTGTGCCGCCTTTCACTTTTGGACTGCATTGTCGCCACTTCGATCCCGAGGCTTTACTACCACGGTGCTATGTGCTGCTTGGATGCTCACAGAAAATGACTTACTTGCGGACCAGAAAGCTCTGAATACTTACTGCGGCTTGATTATAGGAAATTCCAAAAGTGCTGCAGATCCACCCTGAAGAGTTATAAAAGGTCTCGGACAGTATTCCTTTCATGACTCTCCAGGAGTGTAGTCGACTTCACATCAACCCGTCACGACTAAAGCAACTATGATGCGAATTGCAGTTGCCGGTGGAACTGGCCTTGGCCACCTCTTGGCCACTGGCCTTGCTCAAGCCGACCAGGCTTACAACGTTGTCGTTCTCTCAAGATTTGTAAGTTCTCATGTGTAGAAGCGCACAATGTTGCTGACTTCATACAGCAACGAACAGACCTCGACTCTTTAGATGTCCAGTCCCTTGTTGTTGATTACTACGATCACGACTCCTTGTGCTTTGCACTTCAAGGAATTGACCTGGTTATCTCAACCATCTCCGGCGGAGAACAGCTAAATCTCATCCATGCCGCGGGACAGAGTAGTGTCCGTCTCTTTGTGCCCTCAGAGTTTGAGGGTCCACTGGCCAACCGGCCGACCGACTACGACCCTTTGGACCGTGGCACCTCGGAAGTTGTTGCTCTATTGCGGCAATATTCAGCTACGATGAAGTATACCATCTTCTCTTGCGGAGTCCTGATGGAGAGGTTTAGCCCTGGTGGGCTGGGGTATTATGGAATCGGTTACAACACCGGAATTCCCAATGCCGGGGATTATCTTATCAACCTGGAGCATGCTACGGCCGACATCGTGGAAAAGGACCACCACAACCGCCATGTATATGTTTGCCTAACTTCACTGAACGACGTGGTTCGCTTTATTGTGGCGGCTGTCGCTCTGGGCCCCAACACATGGCCTCGCGAGTACACAATGCGAGGAGACAGAATGTCTTTGCGGGATCTAGCCAGCGCTTGCGGACGGGCTTGGAGCAGTGAGTTCTGCGGCAAACCAGATGCTTCTCCTACTAACCCTATGAATAGTCAGCATGACCTATCGACGACACCAGGCCGCGGACCTCAGCAGTTTCGTCAGCCAGTATCTTCAAGTTGGCGATCTCAGCAATGCCGCGTATTTCCAGCGGCTTCAGGCAACTGTTTGTGGCAGGTATGACTTCCACCGGCCAACGTTGAATCGCGTTATAGAGCGAACCGATTTTGTCCGGTTTCGGCCCGTGACGTTTAGTGAATGGTTGGCAAGCCTGCAAATTACTTGAAGGAAAGTTCTAAGACGGAAACACGGGGACATGGCGAGCCAGCCTTGCCTGGTTCGGGCCGACAGGTGTGACGAACAAGCAATTTCTTCCTCTTCGATAATTCAGTCGCAAAGTGTCCAATACTAGTGGACGTCACTTTCATTCAAATATAGACCATCCGTTCTGCCCCTTTCTCTCCCCTGGCCTGCAGTTAGTCCATTACTACACGAAAGGGTTATTTGTAGGTGCCCCTGTAGACTGAAACTTGCTCCCGAATGATTGATGCTCGACTTTTTCATTCCGATTGTTACCGCAAACAAAAAGTCCATTTTGCGCGGCCAGCCTGCCGTCCAGAGGTCGCAGTTGGCTTTGCGGTGATTGCCCGGCTGCTCAATGACTCCATTCTTGGAACCGCGGTTCCAGGATCACCAAGGATGTTGGTTCGCGACCTGAATCCGCCCCCAGGCTGTTTCATGAGAAACGAAACACATCCGTTTTCGTACGACAGTGACCCGGCTCGCTGGAAAGGCTCCGCATCATGCTGCTATTACTAGCCGGAGCGGTTTCTATTCATGAATGCGCGGCTGACGAGGTTCCAAGGCATACATTGGTCTACAGTGCCCTTCTCATGCCGTATTTGTACGCATGGGCTCATCCGACCCCTCAATCTGTCCAGGTTCGTCATCGCCAAACTTGGTTACGATCCAGAGACAGTATTTCTCCCACTCAACCTGCCATTCCTTCATTCGCTGCGCCTTGAGGCTCCCGCCAAGACTCGCCTCCTTTACCCCCTGGACCCATTGCGCCTGGTCCTGATCTTCAAATGCAGCCCATCGAACGCTATTCTCGGCAAGACTGCCCAGCCCGGCAAGACCCAGATTATCCCAGCCCTGCAGCGCTTGCCAGAAGTCGTGGGACATGCCGGCCGTGTTCTGGCCCAGCATGGCCGGGTCATCGTTGCACAGGCTGCAGGGCACGCCCCGCGCAAGGAGGGCGGGAAGCGGGTGAGACGTGACAGAGCCGCAGAGACGCAGGACCTCGTTTGAGATGGGGCACGACTCGATGAGAATCCTCTTCTCCTTGATCATGTCGATCAGGAGGGGGTGTTTGTAGAGGCTGTATGCGTGACCTATGCGGCGCGTCCCAAGGAGGATGGCATCGAAGAGATTACTGTCGGTGCTGGTACCATCTCCCAGCGTCTCGCCCGCGTGGAAGAAGAAAGGTATGTTGACACCTTCCTGCGCACATTGCTTGCGGAACCAGAACAGCTCTGGGAGCAGATCGGAAAGCGGCCGCCCGAGATCCTCGGGTCCAACCAGGTCATAGCCTGCAATGAGATGGGGATACGCCATTTTGGTGGAAATACAGTGGTCCATGCTCTCGATTATGGGACGGGTGGACCAGCTTCGCAGGCTCGTCCAGATTGTCCTGATGCCCCAGAAGCCCTCGCCTTCCGGCGTAGCCTTGAATGCCTTGAGCTCTTCCTCTATGACCTGAAACATGTGGTCATAGTTCTCTTCGGGATCCTCCCTCTTGTCACGGCAATAGTCCAAGGGCCAGACGAATCTGCTAGCGAGTAAGCAAAGAAGGGAACGGGAAAGCGCCGCAAGTGGAAAAGGGGGGGGGCAAGGGCTCATACCGCAGCTCGACCCAGCGGACGCCGTCATCCATGAGCAGGCTCATCAGGCGACGCAAAAAGGCACGGAAAATGGGCTCATAATGAATCATTGTTGCCACTACAGTGAAGCACTTGCTGAACTTGGACCATATGGCGTCGATGCCGTGGTGCTGTTCGTGGCTGTCGGTGGCAGACAGCACGCAGCGGCTCTTTAACCACTTTAAGAAAGCTGGCCTGCCTCCGTCTGGAAACTCGTCGGCTGCTTTGGTGAGCTTCAGGAAGGTACCAGGCTCGTAGTCGCTTTGCCACAAGGAACCGTTGGTCCTGTCTTTGGCCCTGTAGCGGAAGTTCAGCATGGCATTCTCCAGCGCGTCGCTGGAGTCAAGGCTTCGGTCACTAGACATATGCATGCCGGGGGAGTCCATGAGGTTCTGGAGGATGGAGTCAAAGTCAACCATGGCGTCAAGGTGGGCATGCAGGAGGGCGCCCTTGGGCATGCGGCGGACAATCTGCCACAGCTTACTGCCCTCCATGCGCTCCTTGGCCAGCATGAACATCATGCCGGGGAAGACGGGTTGGTGGGTTTGCTGGGCGATTTCGTCCTCGAGCTTGGGGGTCCAGAGGCGTTGCATCTCATCGCGACGGATTCGATCGACAATGGCACATGCTCGCCTGGCTATGGGCGAGAGGGAAGCCTTGAAGGAGGCGTCGGATCGCGAGGTCTTCTCCTGCGTTATGAGATTCTCGCGCCCGGACAGGTACTGCCTGATAAAGGGATCGGACTTGGAGGGGATCTCCTGTGACAGCTCCTCCCAGAGGTCATCGGGCATAGACATGATAGGCAGCAGCAGCCTCTGTTCAAGGCAATGGTCGGAGCGGTCCGTCAAGTGAGGCCGAGGGCTGGACAGTATGTTCTCCTTGAGCGGCCACGACGTGGGTTGAGGAGTCTACAAGACCCTGAAGCAGAATGCTTTCCTGCCGGCTTCTTCAAACAGCACCGCTTGGCTCGCAGTGAGACACTCAGTTTTGATCTAATGCGACCTAGTCCGCGTCACCGACAAGCAAGCCTGTTGCTGAGCCCTTGCACGACTTTGAGAGAGGCAGCGCACTACTGGTGATGAGAGGCGCCAGCACCACCACGCAGACGAAAACAGCACTGTTTATTAATGCTGACGGCAGTTGCGCAGATTCTCTCGGCTAGACGCCCGGTGATGGTGACGACGACGACGACGACGATTGGACGAGTTGAAGGCGATTATGATTTATTTTAGTACGCACAAGGCAATAATGAAAAAGCAGCCGACCATACTTGAATGAAGGCAGGATAGTTAGTCTAGATGGGGCGGGTCATGGACCAGAATGAATACGAAGCAAACCTGCATTTAGCAGCTTCACGTGACCTTTCACCGTTTTCTTCTTCTATCTTGAGGTAGAGTTTCAGCTTGGCTTCGGGCCCCAAAGATAAGCCTCCACCAAGCTCGAGCCTCGACAATGTCGTCGTCGCCGCATGGTGTAGGGAGACGGCTCGCGGCCAAACGCCCCCCCAAAGAGACGGGCTTCCATTCATAGGCCGCATATTTGCTGGGAAGGATCATCTGGTCGCCTATCAGCAGCATCGGCAGGCCAAAGACGCTTCCGGACGGACGTCGTCGACCTGCAGGCGCCCGGCCCCCTTGCAGCTTGCATGAGCCTGCTCAGATACTGGTCGGGCTGTTTGCAGGATTTCTAAAATCGTCAATGCCGACAAGGGGGGGGGNTACGAGCAATAGGTCGCTCGCTCGCCCCCAACGTTGGAGAAGGGAGGGGTGGTCTGATGAAGTGGGAATAACAACCAACTCGTCCGGTCTTGTCTAGAGGCACCGGGTGCATCTCCAGTCTCACCCTCCTCTTCGTCTTCTTACATTTCGAATTCTTCCTCAAGGTTTCACCCGGTACGGCATGTTTGGAACTCGAGGTGGTGGGCCTTTGCACGGCAATTATAGTACAGATGCCTCCTCTGACTGTGTCTGTTGGGCCCCGCCATAGCGCATTAGCACGGGGTGTCTTCGAATGCCTCGACAATGTCGTTTCTATGAGGCCATGATGTTTCTGGGCTGCATCGTAGTGAAGAACGGGTTTATACTGTCGAAGAATGCCCCGGTTTGAGCAAACGACGACCCTGCCGCTTTGCCCCGTCTCGTTGACTTCCTATGGTTGCGCCAACCACGGAGCACAGCATGGTCAAAGCAGGGTCGCCCTTCCCAGTGTTTGTTACGTGATTTGCTTGCACCTCCTGAGATTTACTCAGTACTGACACGGTTTCAGGAACTGACCATAGAAAGCATGAGTCCGTCATGTTCATGTATTTCTAGGTAAGCTAGACTTGGCTGGTGTTTGTCGTGCTGGAAACATATATGGCCCTCTTCTGTGTCAGTCAAGCCATCCAAGGCCACGGCTCCATCAAATCCCCAAATAGCAGCGGTCTTTTCTGCATTTCCTCCATAGACAACTTCCAAGGCCCTTCAGCAGCACCACCTACAAACCAGAAACCACCTCTTCGACACCTGCAGCAGTGTTTCTTCCGAGGCGTCCCC